>JAHLKH010000074.1:0-118486 GCA_025526915.1 Entophlyctis helioformis | reverse complement strand
CGTTGTTACTGCCACCCCCACCCCCACCCCCACCGACGTTGCCGTTGCCGCCGACCCGCGAGCCGCGTCTGCGTGCAGCCGTCTGCGGCAGGGTGGGCCGCTCTGGGAGATCAATAAACGGGCCGAGCTTGGGCAGCTGCTCTAGCTCCTTGAGTCGTGCCTTGTTGATGGCGTGCGGGCCGTACGGGTGATTGGCTGCGAGCGACGGCCGCTTGCCCTTTGGCTGCAGCTTCGCGGCTGGCACGGCGCCGGGGCTCTCGTCCAACGCTGTCCCCGACGCCGACGCCGACGCCGACGCCGACGCGTTCCCTTGCACTGCAACGTCTTGCGTCGACGTTGGCAGAACGGCTGTACGCGCCTTACCGTGTTCCGCCGAGACGCTGTTGCGGCGACGCACGAACGGGAAGCAACCGCCTGGCCTACACGTGCGTTTCGAGTAATGGAAGCGCGGCCCGTAGATGCACGAGAGGACCATGAGCACAATAAAGATGAGCGTGATGGCACCGACGACGCAGATGAAGATGAGGTTGGGCTTGGACAGCGAGTCAAACACGGTGCGGGCAGCGGACGAGCTGTCGCCGTCCTTGTCGGGTGACGGCGTTGACGTGTTGGAGACGGGGACTTTGGGCACGCCCTGTGTCGATCCCAGCTGTGGCGATCGCGGCGTCGCGTCGACTGAGCTGGGCAGGTCGGGCGGAGCATCGGATGGCAACGCATTGGCCTGGGCGGCTGTGAGGACATGAATGATGGTGCGATCGATATCGCAGACGCCCGGGATGGCCAGTTTGCGCAGGATCTCGGCGGATGGCGCAGGAGGGACGCGTGGAACACCGCGTGCATCTGCCGACGGCGTGAGTTTGTTCAAGCTGGTGTTTGCGCAGCCCACGCACTCGAATGTCGAAAAGGACACAGACTCGAACGGGCCTGTGCAATCTGGCAGCACGTAGCGCAGACTGACGATGCACAGCGCGTCCGGGTCAGTGGAGCCGCCACAAACGAGCTTGATGAGACGCGAGGCGGATATTCCCCTGTCGGTGCACACTGATGGTCAGCAGCTGTGGCCCGCAGAATACACAACAGGCTAAAACACGGGCGACGTACGAAGCCGGGCTGGCGTCTTTGGCACCAAGACACTGCGAGTTTCCGTTTCGGCGCCAAACGGCCGTGGTTGGCGACTGGAATGCGAGCGATGCTTCGCACGGGGCTGGCGAGGCGGGCGGGCCAGACAGACAGACGGCCAGCGAGTCGGGTCGCGCAAAGGGAACTGTCGCCAGAGTGCGAGCCGGACAGAGCCCGGCGGGCAGCGTGGGCTGGGCGTGTGTACCGTCGAGGGCATGCAAGGCGAGCAGAGCGAGCAGTAGCCATTGGCATGCAAGCGCCACTGCCATTGCCGGCGTCTGTGGCTCTGTTGAATGTTTCAGGAGAGGTGGCTTGCATGCGGCGCGCGACTGTTGGCCGTGTTTCGAAGTCACGTGTTGTGGTCTCGGTTTCGTTATTGTTTTCGAATTCAACCAGGTCGACGACAGTCGCGTAACTGCTGACGACGATGAAGCCGTGGACGGCCAGGCTGCTTGCAGCCGTGTTGCAGCAGCACAAGCCGGAGCGAGCCTACCAAATGATACGCGCATTGGCGTGGTTCTACGACACGCTGTTTCCGCTCCTCGGCAATGCCTCGTTTGCGCTGTTTGGCGTCCAAGGACCCTTGCTCATCCTCGGCGACAGCGGCATCTCATTGCTCCACAGCGTGTCACTCGTTGAGAAGTGTATCGTTATCGGCCATACCCTCATTGACTATGACGAGGAACATAAGTCGCAGATATCCCAGCAGCCAGTCCGCACACCGGCGTTGGCCGCTGAGCAAGTCGGCCAGCCGCTGCCGAACCGCTGGGACAGGCTGCCCAGGGAGCTGCAGCTGCTCATCTTGCGATTCGCGGGCCCGCTCACTCGGTTCCTGTGCGGCGACGAGCCAACACTCGCCGAGACAAAGTCCGCCAATGGATTCTTTCATACACTCGTGTGGTGCGACGCATTCAAGCTCGAGTGGCAGGGCGATCTGGCGCGGCTGCCTGAATACGCCAAAAACAGCTGTTATCGTTGCCACACTCCTCGTCTGCACCGGCGGCATGCTTACTATGCAAACGAAAACTGCTTGGAATACGTGCAGACTCGGTCCATGTACGAGCGACTCTGCTTGGTGGCACCTAATGACAATCAGCCGTCTCGGAACAAGGATCGAGACCGTTTGGCGAACGTTTACGGCGACGAGGCGGTTGTCAACAATCTCGACGATCAGCTGCAGCAAGGCGTCGAGGCGCTCCAGCTCAACCCCGAGGACGGCCCTGCGCCAGTCGAAAACCCCCGATGACGGTTCTGCGGCAGTCGACAACGATGAGCAGCAGCAAAACGAGCAGCAAGCGGAGAAGCCTCTGGGGCATACGTTTGGAGAGTATCGTTTGATCCATGTCCCGATGCGGAACTGCTGGCTCGACCTGCTGGACTTTGATATCTCCATCAACATGGCACGCGCAGCCATCGAGTACGGCTACACGGATCTCCTCCGGCATCTCATTCTCGAGCGCAAGACGGTCGATGTGCGGCGTTTGCGGCTCATCTACGGTTTTGTTGACGATCAGTACAGCGGCTATGAGCGCAATGTCCTCGTGATGGACTATGCGGCGTATCGCGGCCATTTCGATGTGCTCAAGCTACTGCACGAGGCGGGCAGCGACGCGTGCTCAGACAATGCGATGGACTGGGCGGCAATGGGTGGGCGACTGGACATCCTGGAGTGGCTATGGGGCAACACACAGTTGGACTGCACCGAGTGGGCGATAGTATGGGCGGCAGAGGGCGGGTTCCTGGACGTTGTCATCTGGCTGCACGGCAAGGGATACCAGGGGACTGAAGACGCAATGGATCGTGCTGCTGGTTGTGGACGAATGGCAGTGGTGCAGTGGCTGCACGAGTATGGATATGGATGCACGACCAAGGCGATGGACTGGGCCTTGCAGTATGCGCACTATGACATGGCCAAGTGGCTCCACGCCAATCGGCAAGAGGGATGCACGAGTTTGGGATGGAACAAGCTTGGCTACAAAATTTTCGATGGAATTGCAAAGGACCGATTTCAGCAAGAGAGCAGGGAGGGGCTGGAGATGCTCGAGTGGCTCCACAAGAACCGAGGCGAGGGATGCTCGACACGCGCGATGGACCTTGCTGCTCGTCTTGGCGACCTGCCACGAGTCAAGTGGTTGCACGAGCACGGATATGGATGTACAACGGACGCGATGGACGATGCAGTGTTGTGGGGACGACTGGATGTTGTTGTTTGGCTCCACGAGAACCGCACCGAAGGATGCACGACCAAGGCAATGGATCATGTGCTGGATCGTCTGTATGACCCAGAAGTAGTGGAGGTTGCCGAGTGGCTGCTTGTGCATCGCCAAGAGGGATTCACGCGCAAGGCAATCGACCTTGTAATCAAATGCCGCAATGCCAAGGCGATCCGGTTTCTTCTCAAGAACTACCTCGACCAGTTGACAGTGCACGACATTGCGCGTTTGACGGTCTCGTTTCTTGGCACGTTGATGAGTCTACCGGCTACGCATCGGCTCAAGATCCATATCAAGTGTCTGGAGGCAATGACGGACGCCTATGCATCCATTGCCGATCCATCTGCGCCGCCTCTTGACGAGACGGCCGCCAAGCTCCCTGATATTGACTTTGTGCCTTGGTGATGCATGAATGAAAGGATGCAGTGGGTTTCTCGTGTGGCCCTCAGACAGCCAACTGACAAGCGTCTCGAAAGTGAATGTCCATAAAAGCAGGGAGGTGGTGTATAATGCAATTGGATTGAGGCAGTCGCTTAGAGCTTGTTGAACGAGGCAATGTCAACAGACTGGACGTAGTCCTCAAGGGCAGCGATTTGGTCAGAGAGATCGTCGGTGCCGACCTTGTCGTCCTCAACGACACAGGTGATCTGGAGCTTCTTGATGCCGTAACCAATGGCAACAAACTTGGAGCTGCCCCACACGAGGCCGTCCAGCTCAATGGCGCGGACACCGGCCTCGAGCTCGGTCATGTTGGTCTCGTCGTCCCAGGGCTTGACGTCGAGGATGATGAGCGACTTGGCAGCGGGCTTGGGCTCTGCAGACGCGTCAGACAGCGGATGGATTCAGAGTGCAACAGGCAGGCGGTTGATCAGTCAGTCAGTAGAGAGTAGCAGAGTGCCGAGAGACAGCCAGCCAGCCAGGTAGCCAGACAGCCAGGCAAGGCGTGGAGTGGCGGCGACTGCGATCAGAATAAAGTTTAGGTAGCCGGTGGTTTGTCGTCATCGGCAAAAAGCCAGAGACAAATGCCGGGATCATCACATCTGCTTGGCCGCCAGTCCTCCCACATCGCATCCACAGACGGGCATTGGGCCTGGCTGGGCCAGAGTGCGGGCGACTCGACTTACTGGCAAGCTTCTTGGCGTTGTACTCGGCAAGACGCTCGGCCTTGATGCGCTCGGCCTCGGCATCCTCCTCCTCGTCGTCAGAGCCAAAGAGGTCAATGTCGTCCTCGTCGGCAGCGGCGGGGGCAGCCTTGGCAGCGGCAGGGGCGGCGGCGGCGGCAGCGGGGCCGTAGGCGGAGGCAGCCTTCTTGGTGCCAGGGAAGCTGCAGACGAGGGGCAAGGGCAGGGCGATAGAGTTCAAGTGTCAGCAGCCGAGATCCGAGCGATCAGGACAGTAGCAGAGCAGAGGATAGCAGAGCAGGCGGAGTGCACACGTACGTCTTGACCTCGGCGCCAAACGAGGCAATGTGGTTGTACCAGCGGAGAGCGTGGGGGTAGGTGGCGGCGGGAGCCTTCTTCACGGCCTCGAAGACGGCGACATCGGCCTGCGAGGGGACGAAGCTGGATGGATGGACGGACGGATGCAGTCATCGGGAGCGAGTCACACGAGGGTCAGTGCATGTCGAATGGCGAGAGAGGGAGAGAGACGGCGAGAGAGAGACAGCGAGAGACGGCGAGAGACAGCGAGAGAGACAGCGCTCAGAGATGCCTTGCGGCTTTGTGGTGTCGGTCAGATGCGGGGGTCTTACGCCCGCTCCGAAACACGGACCAAAGGTATTCATCACTGCGAGTCCTGTGCCGTCCCATGCCTGCAGAGCATTGCAGAGCCGTCCCATGCCATGCAGAGCCATGCACAGGCTCGTCCCGCCCAAGCCTGCCCAGGAATGTTTTGGAAGCAGCGGCCGTCGGTGGTTGCAAGGCGAGGCAGCGAGCGGGCGGGCGGGCGGGCGGGCGGTCGGTCGGTGGGAGGGAAGAGGGGGGAGATAGGGTAGGGGGTGGGCAGCGGGGGTAGGCAGCAGCCACGAGACCAGCAGCACCTACAGCAGCGCATACTGCAGACCAGCACGCACGGACGCACGCACGGCCAAGTGATCTAAGGCTGGCTGGCTGGCTCGCAGCAGACGCAGACGCAGACGCAGACGCAGACAGCCAAAAAAAGAGATCAGGGCGGCGGCGGCGGCTGGGGGCAGACGCAGACGCAGCAGGAGGGTGCAGGAGGGTGCAGGCGCAGGTGGATGGAGAGGCAGGCGAGAGACAAGAGACAAGAGAGCAGCGACGCAGGCGACAGGCGGCAGACGCACCCCTCAATGTACGACTTGTCCTCGAGGAACGAGTTGAGCTGGGCGTGGCCGGCAGCAGTGTCGAGCGAAGCGAAACCCATAATGGCAGTGATCTGGAGGGGGAAGTGCAGAAACAGCGTGAGACACTCGTTGGGCATCTTGCCCACGCAGGCGCAACACGGCCCATGCCCGCCGTCCCGCCGCCCGTCTCGCAGGGCCACCACCAGCACCAGCAGCGGCTGCAACCACGGCCACCACAACCACAGCAACAACCACAGCAACAACAACCACAACAACAACCACAGCAACAGCAGCAACAGTCGTTTGTCGGGCTGGCCGTGCGGCTGTCGCTGACCACGGGCGTGGTGGTCGAGGGCGTGGTGAGCGCGGTCGACCCGGCCACCTCGCAGCTGTCGCTCGTCAACGGTGCGTGTCTCACCGTGCCGCCGTGTCTCACCGTGCCGCCGTGTCTCACGCATGCATGCCACAACGGCAACCCCCTCCACACCCGACAGTGCGCCTGTGCGTGCACGGCGTCGAGCAGCGGCTCGAGCGGCACGCCGTGGCAGGCTCGCTCGTGGCCGACCTGGCCATTCTGCACGACTCGTCGCTTGCGGTTGGTGCCGTAAGCCCTGCTGGCCCTGCTGGCCCTGCTGGCCCTGGTCCAACGGTGGGTCCTGCGGTGGGTCCTGCAGGCGTGCCGCCTCTCGCCAAGCAGCAGCAGCAGCAGCAGCAGCAACCGTTCAAGGTGCCGCACCTGCTCATTCCCCCGCACCTGCTGCAGTACCAGCCGTCGTCCGTCTACTCTCGCCAGCACTCGTGGTCGCTGCCGGCAGCATCGGCGTCATCGCCGCTGCCCTCCTCCCCTTCCCCGTCCTCCACAGCCGCTGCGGCTGCGGCTGCAACAGCCGCCGTCCTGCGCGATCCCGCCATTGTCTCGGTAAGTGTCTCATGCCCCTTATATATACTTTTATATACACATTTATACATATATTGATGTGTATCTATCCATTTGTACATCGATTTCTCTTCTCCTTCTCCTTCTCCTTCTCCTTCTCCTTCTCCTTTTCCTTTTCTCACACAAATCCATCGCATCTCCCCCACCCGCAGTACGCGCCGCCCGTCATCCCTCTCGACCCGCCGCGGCTGTCGCGCCAAAACTCGTCGCAGCGCTCCAGGCACACCGACCCCGACCACCACAGCCCCAACACAGCCAACACAGCCAACACAGCCTACTCAAACACAAACACAAACCCAGACGCGTCCATCGAGCAGGCCATCGCATCCATCGACTTTGCAGAGTTTGCCTTTAGCGGCACACCGCCCGTCATCGATCGCCCGCCATCCGCCGCACCAACGTCAAAGCCTGCCCGTGGCGACCGCCCTCGCTCGGCCTCTGGCAGGCGCTCAAAGGACCCGTCGGCAAGAGCCACGCCATCGCGCAGAGGCAGCAGCCACTTGAATGCCGACCAAGAGCCCAGCCTGCACGCCCATAACTATACCCACGCCAGTCCCAATCCAAATGCTAATCACAACGGCAGCGCAAATGGCAGCAACTACCCGGCCCGGAAAATGTCATCCCCTCATCCACACCAACACCAACATCAGCCCTCAAAGGTCGGAGCTGTACGTTGACTCTGTCGTGCTGCCAGCCCGCCTTGGTGTCCTTGTCGTGTCTGTATCTGAACCAGCCCTCCCGTCTTGTCCGTGGCCACCTCCCTACAGGACTCGCCACGGTCGCGCAGGAAGCACCGTGCCGAGCCGACCACCGAGGCTTTTGGATTCATCGACCCGCACAGATTCGCCAAAGACTTTGACTTTCAGGCGTCGCTGTCCAATTTTGACAAGACCCGCATCTTTGCCGAGATGCGCGTCAACGATCCCGTCGCGCCAGAGAGCAGACTCGTCAGCCACAACAAACGGAAAGACGCAGGTCCAGCCATGCTCCCGCCGTCTGCCTCGGCTGCTGCGCCTGTCAAGCACAACCTCATGCAGCGCATGCCACACACTCAGAACGTGCTGGATTCGACATCGAGCGACGAGACGGGAAACGAGGCAGAGGTGGATGCATCAGAGCTCGAGAGCGACGTGCCGCGGCACTTGATTGTGGATGAGCGGCCAGGCGTCGACGCGAGCGACGATGACTATGATGTCTACAGCCGCGCAGATCAGATGCCGAGCGATGGATCGGCCCCGCCCCGGATTCCAAGGGACGGCGTGCCGGATGCACCTGGAGGGCCGCGACTCTTTTTGCAGAGCACCACGGGCGTGTATGTGCCCACCGTCACGCCCGCCGAGATGCTCGAGATTGAGCGGATTGCAGGTACGCCGCTGCATGAACCAGCCGCTTGGTGCTGCTGTTGTTGTGCACGAGAGACTCGCGTTGCGCGACTGACACGGAGAGCACGCGGTGGGCTGGAACAGTCAACGAGACAGGGCCAAACGACGAGCAGATGGTGGAGAATGGCGGGCGTGGCGTGGCCATGATGGTCATGCAGGCGTTGGGCGGCAGTCGGCGCATCCGGCCAGGCAACCACAACGACCGCCCCTTTGTCGTGGTGCTCGCCGGCAACAACAAGACGGGGGCATACGGCCTTGCAGCCGCACGCCACCTTGCCAACCACGAGTGCCGTGTCATGGTGTGCATGGTCGGCCAAGACGCCGAGCTTGCCAATGTAAGCGCCGCGCCACTTGGACTGCGCACACACGCAGACACGCAGACACGCACGCACGCACGCACGCACACGCCTTGGCCTAACCCACCCTCGCCCCCACCTGCAGATCATCGCGTATCAGCAAAAGATATTCCTGCCCACGGGGGGCGTGCTCGTCAAGTCCCCAAGCGACCTGCCCGACTTCGTCTCGGACCCCGTCGACGCCATCATCGACGCCCTCCTCGGCTCGCACCAGACGCTCCTCGACCTCCCCACAGACCTAGACCGCCAGTCCACGACGGCCATGATCCTCTGGGCCGGGTCGTCAAAGTCCACGCTCACGCTGTCCATCGACATGCCGTCCGGCGTGCACGCCGCCACGGGCTACGTCTCGTCGCCCCTGTCGTACATCCGCCCCAAATGGACCGTCGCCATGGGCCTGCCCAAGACGGGCCACCTGCGCGCTGCCGCCGGCGGCCTCGTCGGCGACCTGTTTCTCGCCGACGTGGGCGTGCCGCGGTCCGTGTTTATGCGCATGGGCCGCCTCGGCGCCACCATGTCTGCTGCGGGCGTCGCCGGCGGCGTGTCGACCGACCGCAACCATCCGCGCAAATACTCGCCGCCGTTTGGTGACAAGTACCTCGTGGGTCTGGTCGCCGTTGACCTCAAGACTGGCCGCGGTGACGGCGACGACTGACAGCGCGTCGCGTGTCGCGTCTCTCTTTTACACACGCACACTTACTCTCTCTGTCCATTCTTCTGTCCCTTGCATGCCATTGGCGGCACTGGCTGCTCTGGCTGCACTCAATGAAACTGTTCATTTTCTTAATGTCGGTACATGCTGGCCATGGCGTGGGTGGCGGGCAACGGGGCAACGGGGCAACCGGCAGCGACGCGTGACGGGCCGCAGCACGACGCGAACGCGATCGCAAGGCAGAGTCCAGGTCAAGGTGCTGCCCCCATTCACAGCTCAATCAGCGGCGCTTCCTGCACAACCGGCTGCGGTGGCGGTGCCTGCTGGTGCTGGACAGGCGGCTGGCCGTACACCGGCTGCTGCTGCAGCGGTTGTTGCTGCTGCTGTTGTTGTGGCAGTGGCTGTTGAGCATATGGCTGGCTGGCATACACGGGCACACCGGGCTGCTGGCCGTATGGCGGCTGCTGGGGGGCGTATCCGGCAGGCGGTCCGTACGCGTACTGCGGCTGCGGCTGCGGCTGCTGCGGCTGGACGGCCGCCTCATGGTGGCCAGGCTGCACGCCATACGAGTACGGCTGCGGCTGCACCTGCACCTGTCCCTGTGCACCCCACGGCTGCGGCTGCGGCTGCGGCTGTCCCTGCGCAACACCCACTGCACCGTAATACGGCGCACCACCACCGGCACGCTGCGCCGCAAGATCCACACGGGCCTTCAACAGCGCGTCGTACGCCCGCACCGCCTCGTTGATCCCCTCGTTCATGTCGTACAGCCCGCGGTACCGCGCAGCCGCTTGCTCGAGCCCCGCGTGCAGCTTGCCGGCCATCGGCGCCACCTGCCCGTAAAACGCCGCAAGCTGCGTCGGGTTGAGCGTGCTCGCCCCCATCCCCGCCGCCGCCGCGTCCGCCTCGAGCCGCTCGACGAGCTCCGAAAACAGCCGGATCGTCTCCAGCTCCGTCGCTGAAATCTCGGGTGCCGTGGCCGTCGTGCTGGCCGTGACCGTAGCCCGTGCAGCAGGAGCAGCAGCAGGAGCAGCAGCTGACGTCGCATTCATTGCTGTCGAGCCGTACGACACGGACGATGTGGGCTGCCGGGTCGGCTGCGTGGCCTGCGACGACCGCAGCGACTCGGCAATCGCACGCTTGAGATCTTCGTCGTCCGAATCGTCGCCGTGACCAGCCGACGCGGCGGGCGGCGACGGCGACCGCTCGTCTCTGAACCGCACGCTCGACTGCTGCTTGACCGGTGCTTTGGCAGGCGTCGACGATGCCGTGCTGCTGCTGCTGCGTCCACCGCTCTCGAGCGCCAGCGACGCTGCAATGGCTTTCGCCAGGTCGTCTTCCTCTTTGCGTGCGAGCTCCTGTGCCCGCGTTGTGCCGTTGCTGCTGCTGCTACTGCCGCTCGTGGCACTCACCGACACGCGGTCGCCGCCCGCCGACGCGCTCTTGGACGTCAGCTTGGTGTGGCACGAGTCGCATACACGCACAGCCTCGGTCACGCCAAGCAGCGGCAGCGGCAGCCGCTTCGACGAGCAGTCGTTGCAAAACGTCTGTCCGCAGTTGCGGCAATGGTGCTTTCGGTTGAACGTCGTGAATGCCGTGCGGCAGCGCATGCAGATCTCGCTGTCGGTCCATTCGGGTGCCTGGCCATCCGTGTCAGTCCCACCGCCAGTTGGAAAAAGACGCATCCCTGCATGCATGTGAGCAGCCGCCACCACTTACCGTCTTGGTGTCGATGATGGCAGCCGCAGACGCAGCCGACTCGACGGGCGGGAAGTTGGCGCCTGCCACTCGCGTCAGCCATCGCACACAGCACGACACGACATGATACGATGCGACACGACATGATGCAGATGCAGATGCGGCCTACCGTCGCGCTTGAGCGTCTCGTAGATCTCCGACACGTACGACAGCTCCGGCCGCGACTTGAACGCAATGCCCCACGACTGGATGAGCCCGAGCGTCTTGCTCTTGACCTCGGCGTTGGCCGTCTGCCACGCCGTCCACGCAGCGATCAGCCCACGCAGCGATCAGCCCACGCACGTAGACACACTCACGCAGACAGCAAAGGCAGCCCCGGCTTACCAGCGAGCGGCCCAGCGACACCAGGTTGTCGATAAACTCGCGCGAGGCCACCTCGACCAGGAAGTGGCTGCCCGAGTTCTTGACGCACGTGTCCGTGAGCTGGCGGCACGGGTCAGCACGACTGCCACCACCACCACCATCACGGCCACCACCACTACCACCATGCCGACCACCACCACACGCAGCAGACGCACCTTGAGCGCCATGAGCTGCACGTTGGGGTTGCGGTGGTTGATGCGCCGCTTGAGCGTCTGCACGGCCGCGCGGGCCGCCACCTCCTTGCTCTTGATCTTGTCGGCAATGTCCAGGTTGGCGGCGATGTCCTCGGTGCCCACCGGCAGGTTCTCCGACGTCGCCTTGTCTGCCCGTCGTCGTCGTCGCCGTCGTCGTCGTCGTTGTCGTCGGACCATGTGGTGGCACGGCAGCAGCATCGACACGCAAGTGCCAGGGTCGATGAGCTCGGCTGCGACGTCCTACACCACCACAACCACCACCATCATCACCGCCACCACGCACACACCACCACCACCACCACCGCCCACTCACCAACCAGGTCGTCAAACGGGCTCGTAAACAGCCCCAGCGTCGGCAGCAACGAAGTCATTGTGTGCGTTTGTGGCGAAAGAGCAACCAAGAAATCACAAAGTCGTTTTATTGCGGCCCACCAGCCGGCATGCCAAACGGCATCGGTCGCGGCCCCCTGACAGCGCTGTTGCGGCTGTGGCTATGACTGTGACTGTGGCTGTGGCTCGACTCGTGGCTCCCCGTGTAGCTCGCCTCCATCGCCTGCTGCTCTGACCGCGCCGATCGCATCGACTGCACGCTCAGCCGCGCCAGCCCCGGCCGATCCGCGTAGTGCGTCAGCGGCTGCACATGGCTCTGCCCGTAGCTGTAGCCCTGGTGCGGGTCGTACTCATCGCCAGCCCGCCGCGACGACGTCTGGAACACAAACTGCTGCTGCTGCTGCTGCTGCTGCTGGTATGGCTGCGATTGCGATTGCGATTGCGATTGCGAGTGGGAACCGTACATGCCAGACGGCGAGGTTGACGACTCTGGCGCAGTGAACCACGACGTGTTGCGCGTGTCCTGCGTCGACGGCTGCGAGTTTTCCTTGGGCGGCAACGGCGGCCCGCCACCACCACCGCGAAGGAAACTGTTTGTGACGTTCAAGTCGGCGCGTCGGCCCGAGCCGTGTGCGTATCCGTACAGGCCGCTGCCACCACCACCACCATGGGCATATCCGTACATGCCCGACGCGTCCTCGTTGGCCGTCATGAAGCTGCCGTCGTCTGTCCCGCCACCGTGCACCCGACTGTTGCTGCTGCTGCTGTGTCCAGCCTGCACAGGCGTCCCGCCGCTACCACCGCCGCCGCCGCCGCCGAAACTCGGCATTTCAATCGACACCTCGGACTCGTCGAGCAACAGCCGCGATCCACCACCACCACCACCACCTTGCCCTCCACCGCCACCGCCACCAACAATGTACCCACTGCCGCCCAGCTCGCCCCTGCCTCCAGCACGGCCATACACATTCGTGCCCAGCAGCTCCTGCATCTCGGCCGAAAACTCCATCGACAACGACGACTCGTCCAGCATCCCGCTGCCGCCGCTCACATCCCCAGCCAGAAACGACGCGCCGGCACCGTCATCGTCGTCCACGTCGACCGCCTCCTCGCCGTCCGACTCAAACGACAGGTTGAACACGGGCACATTGGCCGGCAGCCCCGCCGTCAGCGAGATCTGCGTGGGCGGCGCTTGGTGCAGCACAGCGCTCTCGCCACCGACACCGCGTCCGCCCGCTCGGAGCGTCTCGGCCGAGTCCGTCGTTCCCGCCGTATCGCCTCGCGAATGCTGCCGGCTCGCTTGCTGGTAGATCTGATGGTGGTGCTGGTCCGCACGCAGACTCGTCGACGATGCCTCGCGTCGGGGCGGTAGCGGCGGTGGCGGAGGCTGCTGCTGCTGCTGTGGCGCGCGTTCTGTCGTCCCGTACCACGACGTTGCTGCCGCCGACAGCGTCGACGCAACGCTCGATCGGTTCGTGTGTCCTCTCAGGCTCCCTTGGCTCGGCTGGCTGGCACCCCACTGGTACCCACCCGTCGTTGTCGTTGTCGTTGTCGTTGCCGTTGTCGTCCGGCTCGGCTCAACAACGGGCACGCCAGACGCCGTCAGCATAATGCCTTGGCGTTTCCATCGCCCCGCATCACGGTCACCATCGTCCGTCACACTCGCGTCTTGGATACAGACCGGCAGGCTCAGCCGCGCGTTGGTCACAGACGCCGTCTCCGCATGCTGCACGATACGCTCGTGTGTCTGCACAGGCGGCATCCCGCGTGCACTGCGCATCCCGGCATCGCTTGCCATGCTCGTCATGCCGGCCGCCGTGCCTGTTGCCGTGGTCGACGAGGGCTGCATAAACGATGCGCCAAGGCTGAGCGACAGCGAAGATGCAGACGACGCCATGGACATGGACGCCATGTGTTGCTCTTGTTGCTCTTGCTGCTCTCGCCGTTCTTGCAGAGCCGACCGCGTCTGCTCACCGCCAGTCGCGTTCGCAGACAACGTGATGCGCGAGATATCGTGCACTGTAAACGGCTGCTGAGCGAACCGCACATGGTTGGACATGGAGTCGTCGCCCGTCGTGTCGTGTGTGGACGGCAGGTACGTGCTGTTGCGTGCCGATGGCCCATGATGA
The DNA here is from genome assembly GCA_025526915.1 of Entophlyctis helioformis. NCBI lineage: Eukaryota > Fungi > Chytridiomycota > Chytridiomycetes > Chytridiales > Chytriomycetaceae > Entophlyctis > Entophlyctis helioformis. The sequence goes on along the minus strand of JAHLKH010000074.1, from coordinate 104,751 downwards.
TGAGTCTGCTGCTGTTGCTGTTGCTGGAACAAGGGCCGAGCCAGTGACATGTTGGCGGCCGTCATGCCGACACTGGTGCTGGCCGTCGAGAGGTTGGCTTGGGATGGCCGTGCTGCCATGGACCGCTCGGCGTCTGGTTGCGATCGCTGGTTTCCACCACCACCGCCGCCACCACCACTATTGCCACCACGGCTGCGTCCCGTCTCGTCAATCTCGCGGCGACGTATCTGCTCCCAATGAGCCCACCTGAGCACAGCATCCACAAAGGTCAGCCTTTCATGAACCGCAGTACACCACACCACGAGCCACAGCACACCACGAGCCACTCACTTTTTGAGCGGCACCGACCCAATCTGGTAGTCGCCCTGCTGCCCAGAATGGTCCGCCTGCTTGACCTCGCCCTCGACTTTCCGCGTATCGCCCCACGTGAAGTCGTCAAAGTGCCAGAACGAGTACAGCGGAAGAATAAAGCTCCACACGGGCAGCGCGAGCAGGTACACGCCCATCCACGCGACATAGACAGCCTTGCGCGTCGTAATCACAATGAGAACGCCTGGCAGGCCGAGCGTGAGCACGAGCAGGAGCAGCGGCAGTGTCTGTGGCTTGCCCGACACCATCGCGTCAAAGAGCAGGTAGTACATGAAGATGAGCGCCGCCGGCAGTGCGACGGTGCCAATCAACTCGAGCTGTGCACGCAGATACAGATACAGATGCAGATGCAGACACAGAAACACACTACATGTCAGCCGCGTCCTCTCTACACACAGAAACAATATCATGACAGCCCACAACCACAACCGCATAAAGACGCACCACAATGACAAACTGCATCGACAGACAAAAGATGCCGCAGAGGTCGGGCAGCCGCACAAGCTCGAGCAGGTTGTGGATCGTCGAGTTGATCCACCGCCGCCGCTGCGAGAGCAGCACCTTGAACGTGTCTGGCACCGTCGTGTGGCAAATCGCCTGCGGCACATACACCATCCGCCGCTTCGGAAACGACCGCAGCATGAGCGTCGACAGGAACCGGTCTTCGCCCAGCAGCAGCAGGTTCTTCTTGTGCAGCGTGTCGACAACGTTCTCCGAGTACTCTTCCACAACTTCCGGATTCACAATGAGCGGCACCGCCGTGCCGCCGCCCTTGTTCGCCTTGATGCGGTACATGCAGAAACACCCCGGCAGACACGTCACGCCGCCAAAGAGCGACTCGAACGCCTTGCCCAGGTTGTGCGACGTAAAGTACTCGTACACTTGGATCATCGTCACCCACGAGTCGCGCTTGTTGGCGATCCGCGTCTCGCCGCAGAGCCCCATGACCCGCTCGTCGTTCTTCATCGCCTGCACCATGTACCGCAGCGAGTCTGGCGCCACGCACGTGTCCGCATCCACCATGAGCACGAGCTCGTACGTGTCCGCTGTCACGCCTCCCGTCACTTGGCAGATCTTGGTAAACAGGTCGTAGTCGAGCGCCGTCATGCGGTCGTTGAACGTCACCCGCGACAGGAAATTCATGAGAATGAGCTGCGAGTCCCGCTTGCCGCGGTTGCCCGCCTTCTTGTTGCCGCCCGCCGACTCGGCCGGCGTGCCCACCTTGACCACCACAATCATCGGCACCGGCCGGCCGTGCACCATGTAGTGCCCCGCGTACACTTGCGCCATGTTGTGCTGCTTGGACCCGTGCGCTATCGCGAGATACGATTTCGGCGGCGGACCGGGTCGGCCGGCACCCGATCCAGGCTCTGACCCCACAGGCGGCTCGCTGACCGTCTCGTCCTGCACCAGCATGTCGATAATGTACTCGTGCGTGAGCTTGTCGTTGCCGTCGCCCTTGATCATGCCGTCTGCAATCACAAACAGCAGCTTGTGGTCGTCCGGGTAGTCCGTGTCCGCGAGCGAGTCCAGCGTGCCCTTGATCCCGGCCTCGCCCTCCGAGTAGCACGTCACGAGCATGATCGTGTACATGTCGTTGGGCGATGCCGCCTGGTGGTTGTACGCGTACTTGTACACCGGCCCGTCCTCCACGACGCTCGTGTTCATCCCGGAAACCGATCCGTACCGCCCACCACTTCCACCACTGCCACTGCCGGAAATCTGGCGGGGAAGCGGCTGTGGACGGAGGTACCCGACATCCGACCGCCCGAGGCGCGAGATGGACGACGTGAGCTTGGGCGACACGATCCAGTGGAACGCGAGCGCCATAAAGAAGCGCACGAAAATGACGCCGAGAATGACCGCGAGCGCTGCGCTCATAATCACATTGTACGCGCCGCACCCGACGCTCTGCGACCCGACGTACCCGACCGTGTACCGCTGCTGCAGACACGCCATCAGCGCTCGTCGCTCGTACGTCCGCGACATCACGACCGTGGCATCCGTCCCGACCTGCCGCGCTACCAGCCGCACCATCTCCGCCGTGACGTTCCCGAGCGGCTGGCTGGCCGCCGGAACAAACAGCCGTTCCAGCTCGCCGCCGCTCGCCAGCAGATCCGTGAGGTTGAGCACGCCGTTGTTGTACGCGACGAGCGTGTGCGGCGGCGCGGGATGGCTCGCCACCTCGCTCCACTCGAAAAACAGCCGCCCCGTCGGCGCCAGCCCCCGTATCCAGTCCACCGTCGGACACTTGCCGCCCGACCCTGGCCCGGGTCCCAGCGCCGGCGACCCCACGATAGGGTTCGGCACCGTGCACATCGCGCCACCACCTGCTGCTGCTGATGATGATGTCGCCATGTACCGATCGCACGCATCCCCGCCACCGTCGCCCGCAAACAACCGGCTGATATCCTGGCTCACAAAGTCGGCCGTCAACTCAATGCCCCCACGACTCTTGAGCACCGCGGCGACCTCGCTGAACCGGAACAGCGACCCTTGGATAATCACCTGCCCGTCGTGGAACACGCGAGCCCCCGTGCCCGTTGGAACCGACTGGTTGAATGCCCAGTTGGTCAGGCTCGCCGTCGTGTCCGGACACAGACTGTTCTTGAGACCGAGTGTGAAGTAGCCGACGATGATCATCATGAGGGCAATGATCATGCAGAGCGTCACCTGTGTGTGGTAGCGTGGTTGTGTGTTGTGGTCGTTTGTGGTCAGCATTGTGCGAGGCAGTCAGTGTGCACGTCAACATGAGCAACAAGAGCAACTCGCCTTCTCGCGCCATGCCTGCTGCGCGACCGCGTCGCTGATGCCGCAGCCGTGCAGACACACGGGAAAGAAACACCAAGTGGCGGCCTGCGAGATCTGCGTCCACCAATCCACCGTCTTCTGCTTGGCCGCGAGCGCTCCTGTCTTGCCTGCCGCCTTCCTCCCGCCTGCCGTCGCCGCCGCCGTCGTCGCGGCTGTTGTCGTCGTTGTTGTGCCCGTCGCCTGACCACTGCCACTGCTCGAAAGCTTGCCCACGTCGATCGACATGTCGGAGCTCGAGTATCCGTGCCGGAGCGGCGGAGGCTGCGACGACTGTGTCGGTGCGGATGTCGGTGCTGGTTGTGGCGGCGGCGGTGCTGTCGCTGTCGCCCGTGACACCTGGTTGCGCGGCCTGAATGGCGGCACGGTCGTTGTCGTCGTGGCCCTTGTGGCCGCATCGCCACGGCCAGGGGTGCGAGTCGCGCCTAGCAGCCGTCCAAGCCGTCCAAGCCGTCGTCGTCGTCGTTTGCATGTGCACACACCGCCGCCCACACACACACGTCAGACCACAACAGCTGAATGCGAGTGCGAGTGCAAGTGCGAGTGTGCACCACAGTGCGATGCCTTACCTGTGCGTGCCGTTGGCGGCTCGGCCCCCACATCGCGCAGCAACGGCCGTCTTCTTGGCGACTGCATCCCCGCGCGCTCTGGCCGCACCAGGCTCTTGTGGCGACGCACCACCGGCTGGTCGGTGATGCTCGCAAAGCTTTCGTCCGCCGCCTCGCTGCCGCCGTGCTCGCTCGGTGCCCGCGGGCTCTGTGGACGCAGAACAAACAGCCGGTCGTTCATGCGGCTGGCTGTCGTCGTCGTCGTCGTCGTTGGGTCTTGCTGCTGTTGTGGTTGTTGCTGTTGCTGTTTGGGCGGTCGTCGGAGCGGCGACCACATTCTTGCTCGTTGTTGGGTTGCCAGGGAACCGCCCACTTGTCGGAGGCGAACAGTAGCAGGCAGCAGGCAGCGGGCGGCGTGTGGATGGCGGGCGGCCGGCCCCCAGATCTGGCTGCGATCTGCGTCGGAGGATGCGTCGGAGTTTGCTCCGACGCGCGTGGGTCACGCACCGCACGCTCCACGTGATCCTGTGACCCTGGATCAGGGACCGTGTTCTGTGTGCACTGCCCTTGCTGCCCTCGCTGCACTGCCCGCCTACAGTCGACACGCATCAGCCTGTTTTATTGCCCAACAGCAGCATCACCGTCATCATCAACAAGAAAACGTCTCGGAAGTGTGTCAGCCAGCGTCTGCAGCCGCGCTCGGTCGGCTCGGGCACTCGACACTCGCGCAGCATGGGCAACCGCGTCGCGGATCGCCCGGCGGTGCGCCCAACACCGCTGCGGATCGTTGGCCCACAGTGGCACCAGCACCGTCAACAGCAGCTTGCTGTCCATCTCCGCACCAACAAGCGCTCCGTCGGATCGCGCCAGCGTGTGCACCTGGAGCATGCGTTCGAGCGCGTCTGCGTAACACCGTTTGCGACAGAGCGCCTCAAAGTAGGAGCTGATGATGGACGGCGTGATCGCGGGCACCAGGTCACGGCGCGACAGGATAAACGACCATGCGTCGTCGAGTGCGCGTCGGTCCGAGCGCGGATCAAAGCCAATGGCATCAAGGTATGTGGAGACCGTGCCTGGCGTGATGACCGGCCGGCGTTGGCCGTGGCCCGCTCTGGCGGCAGGTGGGCAGCCTGTTCCGCGCACCGTCTGTCCGCGCCAGGACTGGTCCACGCATGCCTGCCACACACGTGCGACGTTGTCAAACTGCTCCGCGTACGTGTACGCCTTGAGGAGAGCACCTATGAACTGGTTGCTGACAGGAACGCCGGCACCTATGACCGCGTCCAGCAGCGACTCGCAGCGGTCAGGATCGCCCGTCACCGCGTAATAGTCGAGCGCGGGCAGCATGATATCGTTGTTGAGAGCAAGCCCGTAGGACTGCATCTCGCTCAGAATGGCCGCCGGGTCCAGCCTCTCATCGACAGGCTGAGCAGCGGCTGGTGGCGATGACGGTGGCTGCTTGCGGCTGCTGCGCTGTTGTCGCCGGCCGTCGCGCACAGCTTGCTCGGCATCCGTCTGAATGACCGCCACAAGCGCCGTCCAGCACCGCACATCCAGCGGCTGGCCCGTCGTCTTGAGATGGTGCGCCAGGAACCGGTCGAACCACTCGCGCGCGGCCGCTGGTCCGTGCACCTCGCCGACAGCCACGACAACCTGCGTGACCGCATCCGGCCCGTTCCACACATGCGGCGACGCATCTGCCGTCTCGTCGAAAAACGCAATGGCATTTTCAAAGTCGATCTTGGTGGCGTCTCCGATCTTGCGAGCTTGCGCACTGCCTGTTGTGCACAGCCAGCCAAGCATGGCGGCCGACACGGCAGGCGACACGTGGTCCAGGAATCCGCGGGCGATGTTTGTACCATGTCCAGACGCCCTGCGAGTCGCCGGCGGCACCATGGGCACGCACCAGCCATGCAAGCACGTTGGCATTCGGCGTCAACTTGGACCCGTCCAATGCGAAATGCGTATTGTACCACTCGACTGCACCCGTCGCGTCGCCGGCGCTCGCGAACCCACGCAGCAAGGCCACATGGATGGGCAGCAGGAAGGTGTCGATGGCGTTGCTGCTGACCTCGTGGTCCGTGCCCGACTGGCGCTTTCGGTGCGCTGCGTGCTGCAGGTGTGGCTCAATGTGGCCGAGTGTGGCTGACCACCATGCCGAGAACTCGCGGAACCGGTCGTGTGCACCGACATTGTCGTGCAGCCGCACATGCGCACTGACGATAATCGCTGTCGTTGAGCACACGTTTCTCGCAATCTGCAGGACACGACCCGCTGTCACCGACTCGTTTGGCGCAGTCTCCACACCTGCACCTGCACCTGCAGACTGGGGGCGGAGAGCCTGCGCCATTTCATCAACCATGTCCATGATCGGCGCGCGCATCATGCGGCGATACGCTGCAACGGCATCGCGCAGGCTGCCGTTCTGCTCACCAGCCATCGCCAGGCTCTTGACATTGGCGCGTGCCATGAACGGCGTGAACGCAATACCGCGCTGGCGGGCAGCAGCCTGACACTGCTCCATCGCCCGCAGATCTCCGAAACTCGCCGCAATGTCCATGTACGTCTGCACAAACTGCGCATCGAGCACAACGTCAGAGGCGAGCGCCAGATCAAACACGCGGCTGGCATGCGCCAGGTCGGGTTTGCCCTTGCCGCCCTGGCAGAGCATGTACGCCGTGAACGACACGCGGTCGGGCTTGATCCCCTGTCCCGTCATATCCGTCCAGAGCTCGTCCATGGCTGCCGCGTCGCCAAGCACTCGCCCAGCGTGGTGGAGCAGCGCGTTGTACTGCCACGCGCTCAGCTTGACCCGTGGATCCGTCTTGGCGAGCTCCAGCTTGGCACGCGCTTGATCAAACGCCGCCCGCCGGTCAGCGTTGTGCAAGAGCGCCTTGATCTGAATCGTGAGGACTGACGCCGAGTATGGGATTTCGGGAATGGCTTCCAGCAGTCGCGCGACGGACGGCGATGAGTGTATGGCCTTGACGATCTGCGCCACGACTGCACCGCGGATCCTTGCAGACTCAATGCCGTGCCTGGCCAAGGCCTGCATGATCTGCGACAGCAGCTCGGCATCCATGCTGCGCACGGCAGAAGGGATCCTGCCAAACAACTCGTTCGCCGTGAATCCCGACAGGAGTGTGCCAGAGACCGATTCTTGCAGGTCGCCGAGCTTGTAGCGGATGTTCTTGGCCATGAACCGACGCACGCGGGCGGCTGCTTCTGCGTCGCTGAGCAGGGATGGCACAGGCTGCCTTGAACGGAAAGCGGCTGCCAGAATCTCGTCAGGGAGACTGTCGACATACGCCAGCATCTCCTCAAACATCCGCATGTCGGACCCGTGTGCCTGCGGAGAGCAGATGCTGCTGACGGTCCACTCGTCCGGAACCATTTGCCGAGCCTGGACGTGCGACCACAGCAGCGACAAGTAGCGCGCCGAGCCAGATCCATCACGCGCCAGACACAAGAACGCCGCATCATTCACGGCGTGGATATCCAGCAGCCGCGTTGAGCCTTCGATCAGCGTCTCTAGACTGCGCAAGAGCTTGTCGGCTAGCCGGCTGTTCGATGACCCGGCTTTGATCTGTGCCATGACTGCCTCGCTCAGCATGGACAGGCCTTTACGCCAGAGCGACACCAGCTCAGACGACTCGTCCGGTCCGACTGCCGTGCACGCACCGTCGGCGAGCTCTGTGACCGCCTTGAGGACGACTGGCTTGAACAGCAGGCGGCCGGCTTCGCCAAGACATCCGTGCTCAACAAGCGACCTGACCAGGTTCAGTACCAGCTGCAGCCGTGTGCGTCGCGCGGTGCCTGCCTGGCCAGTGCGAAGCATGAGCCAGTCGATCGGGGCAGAGTCCGACAGTGGCATAACAGCGCTGGCACGAAGCGTGCCGACCACCGTCCTCTCAAAGCTGTCCTTTTGCACGCTCCTTGCGGCGAGGAGAGCAGCAGTCATCAGACCGAGGTCGCCGCGGATCGGGATGCGGTGCTTGGCCATGAGCCGAAAATACGAATAACTGGCACCGGCCTGGCCGTTTGCAATGGCCGCATCAAGCCTCCCCTCGAGAATCGCAGCTGGATCCGAGGAATGCAACGGCCCATCCCGGCTCCTGCCTTCTCTGTGAGAGCCCTGTGCTGAAGACGCGACCGGCAGATGCTGCAACACAAAGAGAATGTGGCTTGTCGGGCTCCTTGACTCGATGATGGCGTCAATCACGGCAAGCTCCGTGAGTATGCTGGTATCGTTGTACGATTGCGTGCGCCAGCCGACCAGATCGACCACCTGATGCAAGGCTCCTCGTTTGGCCGCCCAAGCAAGAAGCGTCTCAAAGACCAAGTACGGAACATTGACGCGCAGGCGAGTAATGTGGTCGACAGCCGCCTGGATATCTTGCTCGGTCTTGCAGCTGGAAAGGCGGGCACCGAAGTAAAGAGTGTCTGATGCGGAAGACGTGGTTGAGGCGGCCGGCTGTGTTTGCGGATCTGTCCAGGTGCATGGCTCGGTGAGTGAGCAGCCACACGATCATGGAAACAGGAGATGCACCGACCAGGAGGAGAGGCAGTCGCAGGTCGTGCAGGCTTTACAGGCGCAGCGGATGGAGGTGCACGCGATGACGCGGGCATGGTATCAAGAATAAACTGCGCGAGACTGGCAGACAAGGTGGATGCAAAGGCGACAGCCTTGTCCAGCTCAGACGGAAGCGACGCCAGTCCCGACGCCAGCAATGCTTGCCGAGCAGCATCCGTCCATCCCATGTCCAGCAGCGTCCTGGCCAATCGCACGACAGCAGACACATCGCCAATCGTGTTGCTGTGCATGGTGATGCACCGCTCGTCGCCAAGCTTCTTCCACGATATCCGATGGACGCCGAGCAAGGGGGCCAGCTGGTCCTTGACAGCGTCCATGGGCGTGAACTCGGACTGCGGCCGAAAGGCAAATCGGCGAACGCGGACGGCGTTGATGGCTTCGAGGAGCATGTCAGCCTGAATGAGGCGATGGATAGCGTGCTCAATCGCATGCACGTCCATGTCGCCGACCGTTGACGCGCGCAGCAAGCGTTCCGCCAAGGAATCTGTTTCTGGTACTGCCTGGCTTGCTGGTGCGGTCGATGCCGACGCCGGGCCGAGCACGCCAAAGAGCGCGTCCAGCTGCCGCTCTTTGGGTCTGACCAGCCTGCGGAGATGCGATCTGAGCAGCACGGCCGACGCCTCGACGGAGAGCTTGTTGATGCTTCGGGCATCGGCGGCCACGAGTGCCTGCCACACCTGATCGACGCCAGCAGCGTGCCCGTGGCGGCCAAAGAGGACCAAGAGGCCCGACCAGGCGTGCTCGCCGATGGCCGGCCGTGCACGCACATGTCCACGTCCATGCCCATGCAGGATCGCGGCCGTGTCTGAGCCGGTGTCTGCGCCGCTGTCTGTGCCGCTGTCCGAGGCGAGCGCGCCGCCCGCCAGCCGCACCAGCTGCTCGGCCGAGCGCACATTGTCGAAGCCGTCCAGCGCACAGACGGCGAGCATGAGCGACTCGAGCACGCGGGCCGATGCCGACACGCCAAAGAGCGCGAGCGACTGCTGCGGCTGGCAGACGGCCAGACAGTCTGCAAAGGCGTGGCGGTCGGTGGCCATGCGGCGGGCGACCAGGGCCCCGATGGCGGCCTGGCGCTGCTCAGCGGGGAAGGCGGCCGACGAGGCCATGCGCTGCAGCTGGGCGGGGCTGAAGGGCAGCAGGCACCGCTGGATGGCGTGGAAGGTCGTCAGCGGCGGATCGGCTGGACGGGCGGCTGCATGGCTGCTGCTTGTGGTGCTGCTGGTGCTGCTGCTGGTGCTGCTGCTGGTGCTGCTGCTGGTGCTGCGAGTTGGCGCATGCGTGCGGTGACGCTGGCTGGCGCTCAAGACGCTCACGGCGCTCAAGACGCTGCTGCAGAGCGAGCGCAGCGGTGGCGGCGGTCGGGGCATGCGGTGCACAGCCGCCAGTCCGTGTGCGGCCGTTGCGTTGTGCGGCGCAAACGCTGAGATCGTTGTGGCACCGAGCGCATCCAGCCTGAGCAGCAGCAGCCATGCAGCCATGCAGCCCCGTGGGGCCGTCGGTGCACCAGCGCCAGCGCCAGCAGCCATGCAGCCGCACTCCACCACGCCCCCGTTCAGCCACGGCCGCGGCCATTCCCGCGGCGCTGGCCGCGGCCAACCTGACACGTTGTGATTTCCACCGCGCTCGGCCCACGTGGGGCCGTCGGGCATCCACGATCGGCCATAAAAGCGCGGGGCTGCAGCCACCTGCCCAGCAAAACAAATTCAGCAGCCATGGCCAGCACTCCCGTCTACGCCCCGATCTTTGGTGCACCGCACAAGACACTCGCCATCGACAAGGGCAGCATCGCCTACGAGGTCGGCAAGCCCGCCGCAGGTGTCGACACGGGCCGCGTGGCCATTGCGCTGCCGGGTCTCGGCGATCTGCGCCAGACGTACCGCTTCGTTGGGCCCAAGCTTGTCGAGCAGGGCATCACGTTTATTGCCGTCGACCTGCGCGGCACGGGCGACTCGACCACGAGCTTTTCGTCCTTTGGCGTGGATGCCATTGCCAGCGATGTGCTTGCTGTGTTGGACGCCGAAGGCTACACGTCCACGCCTGCCATTATGCTTGGCAACTCGTTCTCGGCTGCGGTCGCCGTGTTCCTGGCTGGAAACCACGCCAATCGCATTGCTGCCGTGGTACGTCGTGCACAATGCAATGGATCCAGCCGTGGATGTCTTTTTGTGCGTGCGTGTGTGTGTTCATGCATGCTGACCTCCACGCCTCCTGACGTCCCCCGACTACAGATTGGCCTCTCGGGCTTTTACAGAGACATGCCCAACGACACGGTTTTCCGGCCCGTCTCGCATCTCATGTTCACGACGCTCTACGGCAAGGCCATGTGGATGTCATACTACCGCACGCTGTTCAAGACACCCACCCTGCCATCTGACCACGAGGCCTACGTGAGCGCCATGGGCAAGTCCATGTCTGCCGAGTGCAAACGCGCCGTCATTGTGGGACACTATGTGCGTGCATCCAAGGCTGCGGCATGGGATGCTGCCAGCCGCGTGTCGTGCCCGGCCCTCATCTTGCTCGGCGAGCAGGACCCCGACTTTGGCGACACCAAGGCCGAGCTGGAGACGGTGCGCAAGGGCATTGCCGACAATGGCAAAGGCGCGCTTGTGGTTGCCAAGCTTGTGCCTGCCACGGGCCACTATCCCCAAGCAGAGGCTCCCGACGTTGTTGTTGCCGACATTGTGTCGTTCTTGCGCGAGGCCAATCTGTTGTAATGAAGCGTTCTTGTCCGGAGCGTGGCTGCATGATCGTGTCCCTGGGATGCGCTGCTGATACAACGATAAGACTGATACAACACGTTCAACTGCCTGATGCGATGGAGATTTACTATGCAATAGAAGGAGCACCAGTAGCAGTCTCCTTGGCCTGAGTGCCAGCAGCTTCAGTGTCCGACTCTGCGTGCACAGCCGCGGCCGCAACGCGACGGTTGAGGATGCTGTCGCGCAGCCTCGCTTCCGCCCATGCAAGAACAAACACGATGGTGAAGATGAAAGTAAAGATGAGGATGCCGACGACAGCAGGGGCCGGCTTGTCCTTGATGTCGAGGGCATTGAAGAACGGGTACGGCCACGGCGTGTCAAACGCGTACTTGAGCAGGTACGTCAGTCCCGAGTACAGGAACAGCGTGCCGGTAAACACAAAGACGCGGAACAGCGGCACGGGGATGTTGTTGAGCCAGAGGTCGGCCTGCATAAAGACAAAGTTGAGGGCGTGGGCGTTCACACGGATATAGAACTGCATCGGGCTGGATGTGGCCAGGACGCCGACGAGGAGCGTCCAGAAGATGAGCGAGACGACCCACGAGAGGCAGTAGGAGAGGGAAAAGAGGTTCTCGACGGTCCAGACGAGGCCCTTTGGTGCCTGGGCCGAGGGGCCGTGCTTGAGGGCATAGAAGCTGGCAAAGGATGCGACGCTATTGCGCCATTTGGCGGGAAAACGAGGTGCGTTTAACCAGTGCGGCGTTAATAATGGTTACAAGTCAAAGAGGGGCAGTCAAAGAGGGGCAGTTGGACATGATCCACACGACAGGACAGGACAGGACACGACAGGATCCACAGGACAGGGCAGGACAGAGGAAGCTGCACAAGAGAAGCAAGGCGGGTGCTTACAAAAAGTAGGCGGCGATACCCATCCAGGACAGGTTGGTCAGGAAGCGGAAGTACACCGTCGGCGCCAGCGAGACGGCCAGCAGGCCGCTCGCCAGGACGTAGATGGCGACAACCAGACGGAAGATGGCCAGCGTCTTTGGCGATCGGAGCAGGCGGGAGCCTGTGATGGTGGCCAGCGTGCCAGGCGGAGTGTCGAGCCCAAAGAAGCGGCGTGCAGGCGACATGGGGGCGGGATGGATCGTGGGCTTGGCAAGTTTGGCGGGAGGCGCATAACGAACGCACACAGAGGACGTGACAAATTTGCCGCGCGAAACGGTCGTGTGATGCTGGCCAGGCTAAGCGGTTCATTGCGGCAGGCCAAGGACCGGAGATGGCAGGCAGGGATGAAGACAGGCAGGGATGAAGACAGGCAGATCAAGGATTAGGCAGACAAGGCGATCGATGCGACGGCCTTGCAGGACAGGGCAAGGAGGCCGATCAGGCCAATGTAGCCAAAGGCGCCGCGGTTGCGGGCTTCGACCTTGCCGGACGAGTAGCCCTGAGCGTACACGTAGCGGCCGACGACGTACAGAGCGCCGAGAGCAGCGGCGATGGTCGGGTGCTCGATGGACCCGATCGTCTGACTGTGCATGCCGGGGTCGAGTTGGGATCGAGTTGGGTCCAGTGGGATCAAGCGGGAGATCAGGCGGGAGATCAGGCGGGAGAAGCGCGTTTCGGCCGAGCAAGCGCCGCGGCACATTCAAGCCAGGGTTGAACAAGGGATCGTGTGAGTCGTGCGAAACGGCCGAGAGTGGCAGAGTGGCAGAGTGGCAGAGTGGCAGAGTGGCAGACAGAGTGGCAAAGTGACGCACACGATGAGGTAGATGGGCATGTACTCGAGCGTGTTCTGGTGGGCCCGCTGCGTGCAGTTGAAGATGTGCTTGGCGGCGTCCTTTTCGGCCTCGGCCTTTTCGACGTACACTGGGCGGGCAGGCAGGCGGGCAGGCGAGCAGAGGTCAGGCGGGCAGGCGGGCAGGCGGGTTGATGGCATGGTAAGGCACGGCATGGCATGGCAATAGCGACACGAGTATAGCGACAATAGCGACAAGACACGCACTGTACGGGTACGGCACTTTGGCTCTGCGGCGGGCGTTGCCGACGCTTGCGGCGAACGAGAAGGTCAGCAGCGCCTTGGCGACCAGGACGCCGAGCACGTACGAGTGCTCGCGGGTGAGCGAGACGGTGACGGGCATGCTGTGCGTGGTTGTTGGTGAAGTTGTTGTTGGTGAAGTTGTTGGACAAGCAGAAGTTGGACAAGTAGAAGTTGGTGAAGCTGGACAAGTAAGTCGCCAGGATTGTTGGCAAGGCCGGCGACCGGCCGGCTTTTATTGGCGTCGGTGTCGCCGCACGATCCTGCGTCGGCGACTTTCCAACAGACGCTGCACGAGCAGCGGCCGCAACACCTGCGCCAACACCAGCGACGACAACCGACATGCGCACGGCAGACGAGGCGAGCGTGGCTCTGGCTGCCGCCCACACGGCCGCACACACGGCCGCACACTCGCTGCCGCTGGCGGGCCGCAAGCGCTCTGCCAAGCCGCCCGCCGCTGCTTCAACGGCCTCAACGGCTTCAACGGCCACGGCAACAACCACGGCCACGACGGCCAAGGCCGCCCGCCGCCCAGGCTCCCGCTCGCCGGTGCTCGACGGCCCGCTGTCGACGCTCGTGCTGCCCACGGCCGCCCCTGCCAAGAAGCGGCGGGTGGTGGCCGTGGCTGCGTCGTCGTCGTCGTCGTCATTGTCGTCTACATCAGCAGCAGCAGCAGCCGTGCCCGAGGTGCCGCATGCGTCCAACGGCAACAGCAACGACAATGCCAACGGCAACAGCAACGGCAACAGCAACGACACCGGCAACAACAGCAACGGCGACGACGCCGACGCCAAGCGCCGCCGGGCCACGTCGCGGCGCGCCGAGCAGAACCGCAAGGCGCAGCAGGCGTTCCGCGAGCGCAAGGACCGCCACGTGCGCGAGCTGCAGGACCAGGTGCAGGCGCTCACGGACGAGCTGCGCGCAAAGGCCGACGTCGACGAGCGCTCCAAGATGCTCGCCGCGCAGCTCGACGACTACAAGACACACAACGCCAGCCTGCTGCGCGAGCGCGACACGCTGCTGGCGACCATCGACCGCCTGCGCGCAGACCACTCGTCGCTCTACGCCGAGAACGAGCGGCTGCGGCGCCTCGAGTCGGATCGCTACCACCAGCCGCAGCCGCAGCCGCAGCCGCAGCCGCCGCAGCCGTCGTCGTCGTCATCGTCGTCGTCGTCGTCGATCCAGCAGCAGCAGCAGCAGGCTGTGCACCAGCAGCAGCAACAACAACAGCAGCAGCAGCAGTACCACAGCGCACACTCGCACCAGTACCAGCCCTACGGCCAGCACCAGTACAAGCCGCACCAGCCGTCGCCGCCCATGCCGTCCATCCTGCCGCCGCCCCCGCCCATGCAGCCTGGTGCACAACCGTCCACGGCCTCGGCGTCGGCGTCGGCATCGGCTGCTGCTGCGACTGCTGCGGCTGCCCACCACGCCGCACATGCCGCACATGCCGCACATGCCGCCCACCCGGCCGCCCACCACGCCGCCCCGCCCAGGTTCGGCCCGCCCACTGCCCTCCACGTGCCCGGCCCCATCTCGTCCACCGCTCCTCCGCACATCCCGCTGCCGCAGCATTCGCATCACACTGCGTCACTGCTCGCACCGCACTTGAAGCACCAGTACCAGCAGCACCAGCACCAGCATCACTCGGCGCCCGGCCTGGCCCATGCATCCTCGGCCACGTCGTTTGGGCCGCCTGCCCGCGCCGACCGCTCCAGCACGCCTGCACACGAATTCACCGTCAAGGGCGGCAGCGGCTTTGGCCTGCCCATGCGTCCGCCTCAGCGGATAGCGTCGTCCTCTGCATCGTCGTCATCGTCGTCGTTGTCGGCAGCAGCAGCTGCTGGATCCGGCCCTGGCTCGTCGTCGACAAAGCCGGTGCTCGAATGGTCGCCGCCAGACCAGCACGCTCACCTGCACCACGTCGTCAAGGCACACGAGCCGCTGTCCGTCAAGTCGTCGCCTGTGCCTGGATCTGCGGTGCACGGCCCGCACCACAACCAGCACCACCACGCACCGAGCAAGCTGGCGGCATCCTCTCACACGCTGCTGCCGTCCGGCGCTGCTGCGCCGTCTGCACAGCTTGCCGCTGTCCACAGCAACCTGAGCAATCTGCACAACCACGGCCATCCCGTATCGACTGCACCAGTCGCGGCCACGGCCACGATCACGACCACGGCCACGGCCATGACCAACGGCTCCAACAAAAACCCAGAGCCGCTTCTCAGTCTGGCGGCGTGGGGCTCGGCTGCGGCCATGTCGTCTGCAGCCATGGCCGGCCAGTCGGGATTCGAGTCTGCTGCCTGTGCAGGTGTCGCCGGACTGCACGGCTTTGCGCAAGACGCGTTACTCCGCAGCGGCATCATCCACCGCACCGGCAGCATCGCGAGCATCACCAGCATCGGCAGCGGAACCACCAGCCAGACGGTCAGCTCAGGCGGGTCCAACCCGTCCGACAGCGGCGCGGCTGCTGGCGCTGGCCCGCCCACGCCGTTTGATCCCGCCAGCTTCCTGCAGTCGCCCACTGGATCGGACTGGTCGCCTCGGCCAAGCCAGCAGCAGCCTCAGCAGTACTCGTACCATGCGTCCGGACCTGCGTCGGTGTCGCCGTCGCAGGATGCCCAGACGTACCATCAGGCGCCGACCGCGGAGCCGCCCAACCACTCCCCCGGCGCGACAGGATCGGACGCGCTCGGGTCGATGATCGCGCCGACCAGCTGGCACAGCCCCGGGTTCTCGCCCGCCGCGTCGTCGTCGGTCCTCGGTGCCAACGGATCCGCCAGCAGCACAAACGGCACGCCGCGTGCTGACATGTTCACGTCCCCGACCAGCGCGCCACCACCTCCTCCAACGCTCCACTTGAACTCTCCTGGCGCGCTGTCTACGACTTCAGCCTCGACGCCCGTGTACACGCCGCTCATTGGCCTGCCGGCACCGAAACCGGGACTGCAGGATCCGACGCTTGCTCCCGAAGCGCCGCTCGCGAGTCCCTTCCGTCCGCGGCCGAATCTGCCGACCACGGGTGCTGCACCGGCGGTGGCCGACAAGGCGATTGTGGCCAAGGCTGCTGTCGCAGAGACGGCTCGTTCGATGCACTTTGATCAACGCGGTGTTGGTGCTGCCGGTGGTGCTACTGGAGATGATGATGCTTCTGGTACTGGTTCTGGTGCAGCGGGTGCTGTGCATACACCGTCTGCTGTCCATGCCTTTTCGCCCGAGTCGATGTTTAACCGGCTACTGTAATACAAGCCCAATTTTATTCCAATCCGGTCTGATCTTACTCCCAACACACTGAAACTTGCTGGAAGCCGCGTGGCGATGGCCGCGATGCCCTTGCAAGCAGGCTTCTCAATGCCATCTGCAACTGCGGACGCTCTCTTCCACTGCGCGGATGGTCGTGGGACTGATGATCTGTGAAGTCGGGCGATGAGTGGATAGACAGATTCGACCATAAAAGCATCCGTGCTTGCAACTCACGACAAACGACGGCCATATTTTCGTAAAGGGCATATTATTAGCGTGCCGAGTGTTGTGTCATGAACGAATATTATGGGTGGTGAGAGATAGTGTGTGAGAGTGAGGGAGATGGAGACAATGTTGGACACTTTTCAGATAGGGTTTAGAGACGAGACAGGAACACTTGTAGCGGGATTAGCGATGGGAGACAAGATGGGTAAGGGTGCCAAAGGGGATACGGGGGATAAAGAGGGGGGATAAAGAGGGGGGAAAGAAAGAGTAACAGGGGAACGCCCGTGCGAGAGTAGAGGTGATTGGTGGTGGGGCGATTTTAGAACAGGAAGAGTGGGAGGAGGACCGCGAGAACAAACGAGAGGAACGGGATCTTGCCGCCACTGCCACCGGCCGTGGGGCGGTAGCCGGCGGATGCCTGGCCCGTCGCCTTGGCTGTCGTTGTCGCTGCTGGGGTCGGCGTCACGACGGGGTTGGGCGTGGGCGACTGGTACTGCGGCGGTGTCGGCGAGGGAGTGGGCGACACGGCTGCATTCGTGTGCGTGATCGTGAGAGAGGATGCGTTGGGTTAGTGCACTCATGGGGTGGTGGATGAGAGCATGAGATGCAGGGGCTTACTGGGCGATGTCGTTGCGGGTCTGGTCGTCGATGAGGTCGAGTTGACGATCGCGCACAGTCTGGTGGGGTCGTTGGCGCACGGCTGGAACCCTGGGATGGACGTGGTCGAGAGGTTGGAGTTGCCCGAGATATCGCTGTATGCGGCATGCAGTGTTAGTCGGTGCCTATCGCGACGTGGATGCATGTGTCTGTTTTGTGCTTACACTTGCTGAAGCGCAGTGGCACTGGCAAGCACTTCCAGACCGCCCGTGATGGTGTTGTTGGCAATCTCGCTGTTGTGTGTCGAGTGCCGCAGTGTGAGTCGTGATGATACAGTATGCTCAACAGACGATCAGCAGGAAGTAGTACGTACAAGGTCTTGAGGTTGGTAAGTGCTGCCAGAGCAGGCGGGATAACGCCGCTGAAGCTGTTGTCGGACAGTTTGCTGCGAACCGCGCGACACGCCATCGTGTTAGCCAGATGCGCGTCGCATGTGCACATGGAAACAAAGGGCGTACATGTTCTCGAGAAGCGTGAGCGAAGCAAGGGCGACCGGCAGGCTACCAGTGATCGAGTTGCTGGCAAGGTTGCTGTTGTTGTCGCATCGTGTTAGTCGACTGCACCGTCGCGTGGCTGTGCACTGCTGCTAGATGAGACTCACAGAGACTTGAGGCCCGTGAGCGAGGCGATGCCGTCCGGGATCGATGTGATCACGTTGCCCGACAAGTCCCTGTATCCACCGGCCCGTTAGTATGCATCCCAGACATGGCCCAAACACATATGCGCAGACAGACTCACAGTGAAACCAGCGCCGTCATATTGAAGAGTGCTGCAGGGATGGCGCCGGTGATGTTATTGCCGCCAAGTTTCCTGCAGTGCGTGTGTGTGAGTGAGCACGGCTGACACTGTATGCGTGCCGGGCACTACCAAACTCACAGGTTCTGCAGACTGGTGAGGGCAGCAGCACCGGCAGGGATCGTCGTAATCTTGTTGCCCGTCAGGTCGCTGCACATTGCACATTGACGTGTCAGAAGTTGCTGACGCGTGGCAGAGTGACAGACACACGAGTCTCACAGTGAGCGAAGACTTGTCATGTTGATGAGAGCCGCGGGAAGAGCACCCGTCAAACCGTTACCACCGAGCGCGCTGTCCGTTTGTTCCATCTGTCAGTTGTTGCTCTCGACAAAAAACGCTGCAAACCATGCAGCTGGCTTACAATGCTTCGAGACGGAGGGTACCAAGCTCGGCAGGGATCGTCGTGATGTTGTTGTTGGACACATCGCTGGTTAAGAGCAGGTGAGCAGACGGCATTAGACGCAGCCAACACATGCATACACGCAAGGCTTGATACATACAGCTCCTTGAGATTCGAGATACGCGCGACAACGGTAAGCGCAGCAGCCGACAGAGCATTGCCGCCCAGTTTGCTGGACAGTCGGTGTAGATGTGTCAGACGTCGTCACTGCTAATGCTGTGTGCACATTGTTACTTACAACGTGATCAGATTGACGAGCGTGCTGAGATCCGGGACGACGTTCGAGTCGTCACTAGGCACACCAAAACAGTCAGCTCATGCAAGGAAACCGGCATTGGACAAATAGAGAACAACGAACCGTCGGTGAAGCGACCGTTTAGCGTTGTTGCCAGTAAAGTTCTGCGACAAGCGGTTGTTGTTAACATCGCTGTATGAAATGGCATGGCATGGCATGACATGGCAAAACAACAGTGGTTCCTGTCAGTCGCAGAACCAGAGATGGACATTGCAAACCAAGCTGACGTACAGGACACGCAGCTGCGTAAGGTTACGGAAGTCCAGCGGGATGGGGCCAAGCAGCTGGTTATCAGCGAGGTAGCTGCGTCCCCGATCCAATACAAGCACGCACACACACAAACACACATGTGTTAGTCTCATACCACCAGAACACCATACGCGATTGAGTGCACGTACAGCTCGCGCAGGGCGTCAAGTTTGACAATGTCAAGGTGGATCGGGCCCGTGAGGTTCTGGCCGCTCATGTTCCTACACGCAGACCCCCACTAGTTAGCGCCAGCACAACCACCATTGCCACGATCACACAACCAGCAGGTGTTCACTCACAGCTTGGTCACACGGACATTGTATCCAAACGTGGTGCAGTTGACTCTCGCGTTCTGGCAGCACGTCGGGCTTCCCGTGAGACGTCCAGGGAACAGGTTGTACAGCACGCCGCAGTCCGGCACCGTGTTCGTGAGGGTCGCGGTTGGCGCCGGTGCGGATGCCGTCCACGGGCGCGACATGGGGCGGTACGTCATGGACTGGACCTGCGACGGTGCCGGGTAGCCGACGGGCGGCACAAACGTCTCGGTCGCGGTGCGCGACGAGGTCGTTGGCGGAGGGACGGGCGGGCCGTACGTGTTGGCCGGGGCAGTTGGTGGGACGCCAGTCAAGGTCGGTTGGCCGGTCGATGTAGGTGGGCGGGAAGAACGCGAGGACGTTGATGTTACAGGCGGTGGGCCATACGTGTTGACAGGTGGAGGGCCAGTCGCTGTCGGTGGGGGAGCCGATCCGGTCAAAGTGGGAGGCGGCGCTGGGCCAGTCGATGTTGCCGAGGGCGGCGGGCCGTACGTGTTGACAGGTGGCGGGGCTGAGGCTGTTGGTGGGACGCCAGTCGCTGTCGGTGGGGGAGCCGGTCCGGTCGAAGTGGGAGGCGGCGCTGGGCCAGTCGAAGTCGGAGGGGCTGAGGCCGTTGGTGGGACGCCAGTCGAAGTCGGTGGCGGAACAGTCGACGACGACGCTACCATCGAATGCATCAGCACCGCTCCTCTCAACATACCGCCATACGCGTGATTTCTTACATTCTCCGTCACGCTTGTAAAGAACGCGTTTGTTGAGACCAAGCTTGTTGCTCTCGTCGTCCGCCTTATCCCAGAGCCGCTTGAGGACCTCTGGGCCTGCAATGGCGACGGGTCGCGTCAGCACGGCTCAATAAGCACCACAGGCGACCGCCGACAGCGTACATTGCGAGAGACTACACGTGACGCTGTCGACACCTGTCGAACCGCACACTCTGGTGTTTCTGGCACTGCAGGACGTGACTGAATCTGGCAGGCTGATTGGGCCGCTCAGATCAGCATTTCCCGACACATCGCTGAAGGCGGGAGCGGAAAACGCGTCGCACGTCATTCCGTGTCACGTCAGTCAGGGGGGGTTCCGCGAACAGGCAGACACGAATGAAAACAATGGGCACGAACGCGACGGAACGCGGGCAAATGCAACGTACAGAACTTGCAGACGCGATAGCGACGAAAACCAGTTTGGCACGGGCCCGCTGAGAGCATTGTTTCCAATATCGCTGCGCGGGAGTGGGCAAGTGGTTGAGCGGACGAGAGTGGTCAAGCGAATGAGTGGTTGAGCGAGGGACGGAGAGAGAGCAAGTAAGAAAAACAGAGGCAGCAGCAAGTGCGACTTACAGGGACTGCAGGGCAGTCAGACCGCTCAGGTTCGGAAACGAGCCGCTCAGTCCCTTGCCATGGGCCTTGCTGGAGACGTCGGCCGCACGCCAAGCACGCGCAGCAGCACATTGCGCGTTATACGGTTGCGTTTGGTCAGTCAGCGCGCTCGACAAGACGGCAGCGGTTGGGGGAGGGGCGATAAGAGGCGATAAGCGAAAACCGCCATACTCACACGGCGATAACGCGAGGTACTCCAGCCACGCTGCTGCAGCCAGCGAGCCCTGCATACACGCTCCGCGGCGACGTCTTGCAGCATTCCCCTGACACAGTAAACGCGGTCGTCGAGAATGCGGCATTGAGCGCCTGGCAGTCGGCCGACAGGCTCATTATTGATTTTCTTTTGGTATGGAAAGACTGACTTTGTCCCTTTCGGTCGATCAGGGGACTACCTGATTCAAAAATGTTTTCAAAGTGCAGGATATAGAAACGACCAATGGGTTCACTCGTCGGACTGCCAGTCGCGCAGCTCACCAAACACAAACGGCGCATTGTCAGTGTACCGGTTGACTTCGATGCTGGTACTCTGTAGCGGCATCTTGCCAAACAGCACAGCCAGATCGCGCAGGCACCGTGACCGCGCGTCCTGGTGTCCTGTCTTGACGGATATCCCATCATCGCGTCCAAAGTCGGTGATACCATCCGAGTGTCGCGTAGCGTGTTGACGGCCATGGGCGAGTGCCGGACAGACCCGACGCCACGAAATTCATGGCAATGTCTTCGCAGTTCTTGATGGCGTCAATGTAGGCGTGCACGCGCGGCGGCAGCAGGCACGTGTACGCAAACAGCAGATCCGTGCCCAGGAACATGCCCTTGGTCAGCATCATGGAATAGTCGCGGTGTGCGGCGATCGGGCCGTAGTGATACTTGTAGTCCCAGCGTGTAGAGTCACTTGTGTTGTGTGTGTCCGTGACCTCGTGTGTGCGCGGAAAGAAACCCACGAGGCGGTCAGTGTGGGCCAGCCATGCATGAAACCCGACTTGCAGGTCTCTCAGAGGAATGCGGATGTCGTCGTCGATCATGAGAACGCTCGGTGTGCGGATGCCCGCAATCGGATTGAAGCGGTTGTTGAGGGTATCGGTTTGTTGGCGCACAATAATGACGGTTGCCAGGTACGCATCGCTGCCTTGCTGCTTCTGGTCCGCCTTGGCTGCTCGCGATTGAGCAATGGCGTCCCAATCGACCTCGGACGCATTGTCAAACACAACCGCATCGGCCAGATCGAGGAGCGCTTGGGGCGGCTCTGCATGCGGGTTGTGCCACGTGAGGAACAGCGCATCCACCAGCGGCGACCGTCTGTAGTACTTGATGAGCCGCCTGACTGTCTCGATGCGGTTGAACGTGGACATGAGGACAGAGAACCGGTCTGTGACGAGGCTGGAGCGGAATGCCGACGCCGGCTGCTGACGGGCGACACTCAGTTTGTGCATGCTGGCCATGAACGGCCGGCAGACGAGATCGCTGCGGTTGCTATACGCCCACTGCTCCATCTTGCGCTTGACCTTGTCATCGCCGCCGTCAATGTTGCCAAGGCCGAGACTGCCCAGATCGTTGTCGCTGGCGAGACGGACATGCTGGCGGATCTGATGATGCCGTGACGTCCAAATACCAAAGACGGACATATCAGCATGTCGCTGCCAAGAGGCATCGCCGGCTGTCAGCACTGTCCATGGATTGACCGACGGCGACAGACGCACAAAGGCTGCCGAGCTGCGGACATCTGGGTCAGAAGCGTACAGCGCGATGGGTGGGACAAGGCGGGACGGGACCGTGAACGGGCCATTGTGTGATCCAGCGGTCTTTCCCTTGGCCAGTGACTGGGCGATCGTCGCTTGAAGCACGGCGAGAGCGCGAGTCAAGGTATCCGTCCCTGCGCTCACAGCGGCAGGTGTCTCTGCAAAGCGAGCAGCGAGCGCAGTGGCGATGGATGCATCGGGAGCAAACACAAGCAGGCCGCCGTCCAGGTTGTCGCGCTCGTCGCGTGTGCCCGACAGATGCGGCAGTAGAAAGACGGTGTCGGGCTGCTGCACAGGCACCATGATGCTCGGGTTGGCAAGAGCGATGCGAGAGTAGGCAGTCACGTTCCACGCGTGAACGAGTGCGTTGTTGATGCAAGCCGCTCTGTTGCTCTGCTCTGCCGCTCCTTCCACATGTGGAATCTCGATAACTTCGACGGGTCGTTGCATACGGTCAAGCAGTGGCGCGATCGTGCTTGCTGTATCAGTAGATACGATCAGGAGTCGAGCGGCTGTCGTCCCAGTGTCAGCAAGACCGGCCAAAAGGACGAGTGCACGGTCAACATTGCCGGCATCGCAAACCACAATGGCGTGTGCATGACGGCCTGTTGCAAACAGCGAGCCGGCGAGCGTTGGCGCAACGTTTGGGTCTGCAATCGCAATCGGCTTGGCATCTGTTTCCGATGCCGACAAGCCCGACTTTGAAATCGCGCGGCCGCCATGGACGAGAAGCCACACATTCGCGACCAGCACAACCAGCGACAGAACTGCAGACACTGCAAAACACTGGCGTATCGATAAGGGTCGCTGTCGTTTTGCTGAGTGCCTGTGTGCTGGCTGAAACCCTCTGACTGTGCCATCTGCGTTGCGGTGATGGTGCTCTTCAACGGACGGCTGGACATGAGCAGAGTTGTTATCGTGCGGCGTGCCTTGAGACGCTGAATCCGGCCATGCGCTACACTCGGACCGTGGTGTCATTGTCGTGCCTATGCAAGGCTGTGTACAACCAAGACGACAGCTGAGATAAGCGCTATGGTCTGGACGGTTTCAGACGTAGTTCTGCTGGGCTGCGTGATGTCGGTGGGCCGGGGAAAGCGAGACGAGCGGCTATGATAACAAAAACGCGAAGCGGCCAATGCTCTCGTTATCACTGTCCCCGACATTGGCGCCAAAGTCGTGCTCGGCGAGATGAAGTGGGGCTAAGCATGCCGTCTGTCTGTCTGTCTGTCTGCCTGTCAGTCTGTCTGCCAGTCTCGCCCATCACACACGATCATGAGCAGCCGTACATATCAATCCCCCCAATGAACCCATCACACACAATGCAAGCTGCTCTGCTGCCTTCCTCTGTCGGCTGGCTGCTCTCCAGGCTGTTCTCCAGGCTGCTCTCCAGACTCCTGCTGCACCAACCAGCCACTCGGATGGCACTGCACATGCACTCACAGCAACTGCTCAACAATCTGCTCCATTGCGACTGATCGGATGCCGTCATTGGCACTCCTTGCAGCCAGCGCATGCACATGCAGCCAATGCACATGCAGCCAATGCTCGGATCGCCTGCCTGCCACACACACACACGTCTGCGACTCGCACGCCAGCGACTGGCAGCACAGTCGATGGATGCCAGACTGGCCGTCCAACCACGAGTGGCAATCTCACTCAAACTCCGACGATGAGTTGACTCACCAGCCAGCCAATCAATGCTTTTCTTGTTGTCTGCCCATGGCTGACACTCTGCCAAACTCCGACTGAGATGGATGGTTGGCTGGCATGGATTGTTGTGTGATGATCACATCAACCATGCAAGTGCAGTGTTGGCTGCTGGCAAGCGTCGCAGTCGTCCTTGCATCCACTCTCGGCCCATCATCGCTGATGTGGAGCCGTTTGAGCAGGCGATGCGTGACACTGAGACATGTACGGCCATTGTCGCAGTCGATGCCAATGCTTGTCTAAACCCATGCCGCCGGTCCGCTCGCCTATCCGATCGCACGTCATGGCAACCGCAGATGGGTTCCCGTGCGTGGCCCTGCTGGACACCGGCGCATCTGGTATGGTGATGTCGCGCAGTTTCGCGCGTCGGATTGGTGCACAGACCTGCTCCATTGAGCCGTTCACGGTCGAGTATGCCAACCAGGAGTGCCATCGCGTTGCGGAAGCGGTGACCATTGCGCTCGCGGTTGGGGAATACGCGCAGCAGCTGCAGTTCTTTGTCGCAGACATCAGCACCGATGTGATCCTGGGTACGCCGTGGTTTGCTGAGGTGGTGATCACCAAGGGCGATATGGCCGACTGCTCATTTGCATTCCACCACAAGGCCATGGGGAGCGACTTTGTATGGCGTCTGCACCCCTCAGCGTCACCCGAGCCTGAACCGACACCCGAACCAGCACCCGAACCAGCACCTGAACCAGTACCCGAAACAGCACCCGAACCAGCACCAGAACCACCCTGCGACAATGCTCCGATGTCCCTTGAGGCCATTGCTGCGCAGCACGGCATTGAGTTCGTCAGCTACGAGGATTTCCATGCGGACGATCATCATATGTCGAGATCGTGGCTCTGACCGGCTATGGGGAAGCAGGTACGGCAACCGACGCGGCCATGGCGGCGATTGACGAGGCGGATCCACTCGACCATCTGAGCCTGGAGACGCAGCCTGAGGTTGTCCATCCGCTGCTGATCAAGTTCCAGGACCTCTTCCAACCGGGCAACCTGCCGCCGTCGCGGCCTGAGGATCATCGCATCAAGCTGGTGCCTGAGTCCAAGCCGCCGCCGCGTCGCCCTGTGCAGAAGCTGCCGACTGAGCACCAGGATGCTGTCAAGGCGTTCCTGGACGACCTCGCTGCGCGTGGCATGATCCGCGGCTCTGTGTCGCCATTTGCCGCGGGTATCATGATCGCCAAGAAGAAGGACGGCGGTCTGCGTCTGTGCATCGACTATCGTGGGCTGAACAACATCACGGTCAAGGATCGCGCGTCGATGCCCGGTATCCAGTCGCTCATTGACCGCGTCGCGGGCAAGCCGTTCATGTCGTCGGTCGATCTGCGGGACGGCTACTACAACATCCGCATCCACGAGGACGACATCCACAAGACGGCGTTTGTGACTCGCTACGGCCACTACGAGTTCAAGGTGATGCCTTTTGGGCTCTGCAACGCTCCTGCCACCTTCAACGCCATGATGAACCGCATCTTCCACGACCTGCTGGACGTCTACGTTGTCGCCTACATGGACGACATCCTGATCTACTCGGAGACCAATGCAGACCACCTGCTGCACCTGGAGGAAGTGTTCCATCGTCTGCGCGCCGAATCGCTCCGCCTGAAGATGTCCAAGTGCGAGTTCTTCTCGTCGCTGCTCGAGTTCTGCAGTCATCTGTTGCTGGGTGATGGCTACTCAATCCAGGACAAGCATCGGCTGGCACTGAAGACTCGGCCAATCATTGGGTCTGTTGGCGATCTGCGGCGCTTCATTGGGCAAGTCGTGTGGGTCAAGGATTTCATCAAAGACTACGCCGACATCTGTGTGCCGCTCACGGACATGCTGCGCAAAGACGTGCCCTTTGTGATGGACGAGGCCAAGTGGGCGATTGTGGACTTTATTCTGGACGCCATCACGAACGCTCCGGTGCTCAAGTACTTTGACCCATCGCTGGAGACGCACGTGTACACGGACGCATCCGAGTTTGCCATTGGTGGCTGGATTGGCCAGAAGCATGTCGAGGCGGATGGCACGGCCAAGATCCATCCGGTCTCGTTCTACTCGCGCAAGCTCAATGATGCGGAACGCAACTACCCGACCCACGAGCGCGAGATGCTGGCGATCGTGGACACTTGCGACAAGTACCGGCACTACTTGCTCAGCGTGCACTTCACCATCCACACCGACCATGCATCGCTGCGCTGGATCTCGACGCAGCCCAAGCTGTTGTACCGCCAGGCTCGCTGGATCATGGAGCTGCAGGAGTTTGATGCTGTGGTCCAGTACATCCAAGGCGGTGAGAACCACCTGGCTGACATGCTGTCGCGCCATGTGACTGTTGCTCCGCACTGTGCCCGCTGCCGTGCAAAGGTTGAAGTGGATGCCCTGACGACGGTCACCTCTGGCATCGCTGCTCGCATCCGTCCGCTGCTGGCTGCCGACCCGTTCCTGCTCAACGTCGCTCGCTGGAAGGCTGATCCTGCTGATGCTGCTGCACACGAGCGTCAGTTGGCCGCCAAGCTCGAGCTGGTCGACGGCCTGTGGTTCCACGAGGGCCGCATGTAGATCCCAGAGGGTCAAGTGCGCACCGACCTGCTCACCTTGGCCCACGAGCCGCCTCATGCTGGCTACCAGGGACAAGCACGCACTGCTCGCCGTCTACGTGCGCACTACTACTGGCCAGACATGGCTGCGTCGGTCGGCCGCTTTGTGGGCTCGAGCGACGCCTGCCAGCGGTTCAACTCGTCGACACAGGCTCCTGACGGTCTGCTGCACCCGCTGCCCATCCCTGCCGACCGCTTCCAGTCTGTGGCCTGCGACATTGCCTTGCTGCCCATGCCGGACGAGGGCAACGACGCTCTGTTTGTGGTTGTGGATCGCCTGACAAAGCTTGTCAAGTGCGTGCCGACGCGACGCGATGCGACTGCCGAGGATCTTGCCGCGCTGTTCCTCAACCGATGCGTGCTTGCTGGCCACGGCCTGCCGTCGTCCATCGTGTCGGACCGCGACGCTCGGTTCCTGTCTGCCTTCTGGACGGCGCTCTGTGCGGCGCTGGACATTGAGCAGGTCATGGCAACGGCCCGCCACCAGGAGACCAACGGCCAGTCCGAACGCACCATCCGCACGCTCAAGGACCTGCTGTCCAAGTACGCCAACCACCGCGGCAGCAACTGGGAGCACATGCTGGATGCGGCTGTCCACGCCCTCAACTCTGCACCAAGTGCATCGACCGGCTATGCTCCGTACTTCCTCGCCTTTGGTCTCGAGCCTCGCACGCTGCCACACGAACCTGCAGCATCGTCGCCGCCTGCTGTCCGCGACCTGCTCGTTGCCATTGACAAGGCTCGCGTGGATGCCACAGCCAACCTGACCAAGGCTCAAGAACGACAGAAGCGCAACGCCGATCGCCACCGCCGAGATGCTCCCGCCTACGCTGTCGGCGACATGGTCATGCTGCAAGCCGCCAGCATTGTGTGGCCCACCGACACGCATCGCCCCAATGCGTTCCTGCCCAACTGGTTGGGTCCATTCCCGATCACAGAGGTCAATGCCGCACTGGATGGTCTCAACTGCAAGCTGGCTCTGCATCCGACCATGCAGCGTCTGCATCCGTGGTTCCACGTCCGTCTGCTGAAGCCGTACCGCGATCCGGCAGCCGCTTTCCCTGGCCGGCCACTGCCTGTTCAGCCGCCTGCAGTCGCCTTTGCTGAGGACCCTGCAGCAGCTGAATGGGAGATTGACGCGATTGTGGGACACAAGGTCGCTCGCAACGGCCGCCGCTCCTTTGTGGTCTTGTACCTCGGTTACGGCCCGCAACACAACGAGTACTGCTCAGAGGTCGAGTTGCGCGAGACTGCACCTGATATGCTGAACCAGTACTTGGCTGCTTTATTGGATGCCCGACCACCCGCACTTCAACCGACTCGCCGCGTGCCTCCTCCCGTGGATCGCAACGCCTCTGTTCCCTGCGTCGTAGCAATCGTATTGCAGGCGTTCGGCTTGGTAATGCTCATGCTGCCTCTCTCTCTTGTGCTGAGGAACCATGACACTGGGATCTCTCGTCAAGGGGGGCTGTAATGAGTGGCGCCGATCATTGCCACTCATCTCGCCGCCTGGCAAGCCATGCAGTGGTCTACACACTTACAGGCTTGCCAGGTATGCCGCCCTGCTCTGATGATGCTCTTCTATGAATGAGTACACACTCACAAGGCGATTCTTTTTCGCAGCTGCACATGGGATCTCATCATATCAATCACATGTTATTCGATTGACGTCTTGCGACTAATCAGAGCCCAGTCGAGCCAGCTCGAGCAGAAGCAGCTCCAGGTAACACTCGGTCTGTTCCTCGTTAATGTGCCGCAGCACAAACTCGCGGCCGTCGCGTGCAATCTGCTGCGCGAGAGCGTCGTTCTCCTTTGCCCACAGCACCTTCTCCTCGAGGTCGCTCAGGTCGGGCTGCACTGGGATGTAGTGCTTGTACGGCACAAGCCACCGATCAAAGAACTCGCTGAAGATGGTCATCTTGAACACGAGTGCGCCGCTCGTCAGCAGCTTGAGATAGCGACCGCTGAATGAGTTGCCGTCCTGCCCATCCGCAACACCGCAGACACGTCAGTCTGTGGAAGAGGAAGCATCATGCAGCCGCCCTCTTACAATGTCAAGCACGTATTTGTACTTGTAGACATCCGTGAACGGCGATGGCGGGGATATCGGTATCTCCTTGGCGATATCTTTACAGTCCTTTGGATCGCACTGCGTGATTTGGTGAACGCCACATCGAACAGCGCTGGTTGGTCTTTGGTCATCATAATCAGGCGGTGGCGGTGAAACTCGCGCCAGTTGCCGTTGGTGGCATGGCCGCCGGTTGTCGATCCGCGCCAATACAGTTTGGACTGGCGCTCCGTCCAGGAAGGCAACTTGGATATGTCGGTGCTCCCACTGGGTAGTAGTACGTTGATGGGACAAGGATGTCGGCAAAGCATGGCGTGATGCGCGTCTGCGAGAGCACAGGCAGCAGATGTCTGTCGAGGAAACGTGTCAGGACATGTCCAAGGCGCTCACATGCGACTTACGTAGAGTAGGACCACGGTCTGGCTCGATCAGGAAGCCGTGCTTGCCATTGAGAGTGTCGTTGGGCTTCTTTGGGTTGTGCACCAGGCATTGCTTTGCAACAAACGCTTGGTGCTCGCCGCGTGGCAGTGTGAGCCAGTCGGCATCCTTTGGAGTGACAGCAGCCTCGGCAGGAATGCTTGTGTTGGCATCCATGTTGAAGAGGATCCGCGGCTCATCCAGTCCGTTTAGAAACACCTTGGTCGTTGGAACGTTGGCAACAACCTGCGATTGCCAAGAGAGAGCGAGTGTCAGCCGACCACACTGCACCGCACTGCTGATCAGACATGCATGCCAGCAGGCTTTCCAGCAGGCTTGCCTTGGCGATCATCTTCTTCCATAAAACACCAGACTGGCCAGCACGAGTCTTGCCGTTGACAATGTTGACAGTAAACATGTGATCCGGCCGAGCGTTGATGACCTCCAAGCGTCTGCGATACTCGGCGGACCCAAGCTGGTAGAAAGGTGCCAGGTCGTCGAATATCTGGTCGTACTCATGGATGAAGCACTGTTTGGCAACAGCACGGCTGTACCAGCCGTCGTAGTTTGGTGGCGGCAGACGGCCGGTTTTGAGCGAGTAGGCTGCTCGAGCCTCCTTGAGTTCAGGCGAGCGGCTGGTCTCGTTTTCAGGCAGAAGGTTGCTCTTGGACTGCACAAAGCTGCTGCTGATGTCGTCCAGCATGCCACTGCTTGCCTCGATGATAGTGTTGTTGCTGTCTGTGGCCACGAGCAGAAGGGCCAGCGTTACCAAGCTGGCCATCAGCACCAATGCAGCCTGCCTCAGGAGACGCCTCATTTCTAAGAAGAATGGTCACGCCTTTGTGGCCAGCATATCATGCGGTACCAGCGAGTCAGCGGCCTGCATGCACCACCAGTAGACGATGCACATGTGCAAGCATGCCACTGACAATGCCGAAGCAGTTCTGGTAGACCGACAGTATCTCCGATCCAGGGAATCCTGAGTTGAACGCGAGTCACGAAAGCGGACGTGACTGGCTTGAGTGGACCATCATGACAGCCCATGCATGGGACTGTATGGCTGCTCTCCAGGCTGCTCTCCAGACTGCTCTCCATGCTGCTGCTGCACCAACCAGCCACTCGGATGGCACTGCACATGCACTCACAGCAACTGCTCAACAATCTGCTCCATTGCGACTGATCGGATGCCGTCATTGGCAGTCCTTGCAGCCAGCGCATGCACATGCAGCCAATGCACATGCAGCCAATGCTCGGATCGCCTGCCTGCCACACACACACGTCTGCGACTCGCACGCCAGCGACTGGCAGCACAGTCGATGGATGCCAGACTGGCCGTCCAACCACGAGTGGCAATCTCACTCAAACTCCGACGATGAGTTGACTCACCAGCCAGCCAATCAATGCTTTTCTTGTTGTCTGTCCATGGCCGACACTCTGCCAGACTCCGACTGGGATGGATGGTTCGCTGGCAGTGATTGTTGTGTGGTGATCACATCAACCATGCAAGTGCAGTGTTGGCTGCTGGCAAGCGTCGCAGTCGTCCTTGCATCCACTCTCGGCCCATCATCGCTGATGTGGAGCCGTTTGAGCAGGCGATGCGTGACACTGAGACATGTACGGCCATTGTCGCAGTCGATGCCACACTGCCTCGCTTGCAGTGTCTGCCCTGATGGTCCAAGCAGCCAGCCACTCCAGCCACATCCAGCAACACTCTCCATCAAGTTAGCCAATGAGAATTCGGCGGAGTTGGGTCCAGATCCAGCAACACCAGAGTCGTCGCTGCAACCAGACAAGCCAATGAGAATTCGGCAGACCAGCTTGAACGTGTCAGTCCGCTTGTCAAACACAACGACGCTCCATGCATTCAACCATAAGAACGCAAGGCACTCACTTTATCCTGTTACCACGAAACTCGCGAACGCCACGTGTGGAATGAAGGTCCTTCGTCGGATCTCGAGGCTGGGCATCCTGTTCGCTGCCGCCGCAGTCTTCATCTTCATGGTTCGCTCGCTGATCAGCTTGAGCAGCGCAAGGTACCGGTCTCACAGGGACGCTGGCAGTGTGGATCGTTCAATCCCCCACATCATCCACCAGAGCTGGAAGAGCACTGTCCTTCCAAAGGTGAGTGTGCCGTGCTGCTGTCGTGCGGCTATCGTGCTGCCAAGGTGGCACGCAAGTGCTGACAGCAAACACACACCATGAACGCTGCGTTGCGTTGGCCGGCGTGCCAGAAATTCGAGGCATGGTCGTCGTCGTGGCTCAAGAACCATCCGCTGTGGATGCACAAGATATGGACCGACAGCGACAACAGGCTGCTTGTGGAGAAGAAGGTGCCGTGGTTCCTCCCCACATACGACGCCCTGCCCAAGAACATCATGCGCATCGACGCGTCTCGGCTGGTGTATCTGTACGTCTTTGGCGGCGTGTACTCGGACCTCGACGTCCTCTCCATCACGCCGCTGGACGACTACCTCCATGGCCACGAGCTCATCCTTGCATCGATGGGAGCCGTTGACGACATCCTGCACTTCTCCGACTCGATCCCCAATGCGTGGATGGCCTCTCGTCCGCGGCATCCGTTCTGGCTGTTCTGCATGAAACACATCGAGTCGCGGCTGAGCAAGTTCCACCTCGAGTCGTGGGTCGAGGAAGTCGCCGGCCCCGTCATGATCCAGAACGCTTATCTTGCCTACCGCCAACTGCCGCTCGACCAGCAGAGTCCCATCACCATCTTTGGTCCCGAGATCATCTTCCCGTACAGCTGGAAGCACAACGGATCCACTCACGGCGGCATCTGCTCCGGTCAGTCCAACGACTTCAACGAGCAAAAGTGCAAGGAGAAGTTCATTCGCTCGCCACCCCTGTTCCCGCTCGACCGTGTGCCCACGATTGTGGACGACAAGCCACGCAAGCCCGAGTGGAAGGAGGGTGTTACTCCCGACCGCACTCTTGCGATCACGTTCTGGACGCATTCGTGGGGATACGACAACCCGCACATCCACACCGAGCGGGGACTGCACAAGGACGAGCCGCCAAAGGAGCAAGACAAGAAGGAGGACAAGAAGGAAGACAAGAAGGAAGACAAGAAAGAAGACAAGAAAGAAGACAAGAAGGAGGAAAAGAAGGAGGAAGACAAGAAGGAGGGCGATGTATAATAAACCAGTCGATGTAACGCAGATATTGATTGCCAATTGGTTGGAGGCAAGCACAAAATAGCTTGCAGGCAGGCTGGCTGGTGATTTTATTGGCGTCCAGTGCAACAACAAGCTCGACAAATGCGTGCGTGTCACGCAATGTCACAAAATGCCAGCATAACAAACACGCGTCGAAAACACGAACGGGCCGCCAAGGATACACAAACACAGACCGGATAAGAGGCTGTTGTCGCCGTCTTCACCGACTGCCACAAAGCCGCACCGACTTCCACAAAGCCGCACCGCCAGACACACAGTCCATCATGATGATTCGAGTAACGGGATGGGCAGGCCAGCTGCGACTGATGAAGAAGCCGCAAGCCATCATTCGCGCCGCTCTCGTTGCGGCGATTGTCTGTCTGTCCATGTACATGGCGTCGCTGCCGTCGCTGCATGCCGTCGTGCGGACCACGCTCGACTCGTTCCAGACCGGCCTGACTTATGAGCAGCAGCTCAACCGCAACCGACTGGGCATCGTGCTGCTCAACACGCCGCCGGGATACCCAACGTGGCAAGACATCAGCATCAAGAACAAGCAGCAGTATGCCGCCAAGCACGGGTACGGCCTGTACTTCCAGCGAGAGCTGCTGGACGACAAGCGGCCTGCTGTGTGGTCCAAGATCCGCGCCATCTCGAATCATATCAAGGCTGCGCGGCACGAGTGGATTTGGTCGCTGGACATGGACACGATGATCACCAACCACTCCAAGAAAGTGACCGACCTGCTCGACGACAGCTTTGATCTCATGGCGTCGCCCGACTGCAACGTGATCCTCAATGCCGGCAGCTTCCTTGTCCGCGTGTCCAAGTGGTCGCAGCAGTTCTTCGAAGAAGGTATGCATGACACCTGCCCGCATGGCTCTCTGCTCATGCGAGATCTGACACACGGCACGCAGTCTACATGGTCCGCATTGCGACACCGACGTACTGGGAAGAGAACGCAGCCATGCTCGAGGTGCTGCAAGCCATGCCCGACGCCATGAGCCACTTCAAGTCCCTGCCGCAGCGCGACATCAACGCATACCACCCCGGCGTGTGCAGCAGCAAACCCGATGGCATCTGGCAGCTTGGCGATCTCTTGGTGCATTTCCCGTCTGTCGGCAAGTACTCTGGCTTTGAGAACCTTCTGCTCGACTACGAAAAGGACAAGGTCGTTGGTCTGTAGCCGCCAGAGTCGCCATGGAGGGAGGTGTTCAGTCGGGCAACGACGATAGAATGAACCTGTTTGTACGTCAGCGCACACCTGATGGGACTTGGAGATCAGCGTCCTTGATGAGCAGCTTGGGACAGGCGGCAATGATCAAGCAGCCGTTGGCAGAGATGATCGACGGGAAGTGGCTTGCTGATCCATGGACAGGCATGCAGACATCCATCCGACGACTACTGCTGCTGCTGCTCGTGCAATGCGGATCATGCAGCCAGCCGGCAGCCACACAGCGGCTGTTGCGTTGCGTGGCTGGTGGCCGCTCACGGCAGACGCTTGCTCGCATCCAACCAACCGGCTGCTGTGGCCAACCAACCAACCAACCAACCAGCCAGCCAACCAGCCGGCTGCTGTGGCCAATCGGCTGCGTGCGTGTCGGCAAAACGGATTTGGTGGCACAGACACTGCAGACACCGCGATATAAAAGCGGCTGCCCGGTTGCCTGCTCTGCTCCAAACCACCGCTCTCCACAGCCAACCACCTGCAATCCACACCAACAACCACAATCCCACAACCAGCAATGACCATCACGCTGCAGTCGTTCCCCGCCGGTCCCAACGGTTTCTTCCGCGCGCCGGTCCTCCTCACCGGCCCGACCGAGGCCGTGCTCATCGACGGCGGCTTCACGCTCAGCGACGGCAAGGCGGTCGCCGACGCCATCACGGCCAGTGGCAAGACGCTCACGACCATCTACATCAGCCAGAGCGACCCGGACTACTACTTCAGCCTGCTGCCCATCAAGACGCTGTTCCCCAACGCCAAGGTGCTTGCGGCGTCGGCCACCATCGCCGCCATCAACGCCAGCGTGCAGAAGAAGCTCGACGTGTGGGGTCCGCAGCTCAAGACCAACGGCCCGCAGACGCTCGCCGACGTTGTGATCCCGACGGCCTTTGACGGCACGTCGCTGACCGTCGACGGCGAGACCATCGACATTGTCAGCGTGTCGATCCCCAACCGTCGCTACCTGTCTGTGCCGAGCCTCGGCGCCATCGTGGGCGGCGTGCTGGTGTTCTCTGGCGTGCATGTGTGGGTGGCCGACACCCCCACTCCCGAGCAGCGCGCCGTGTGGGTCGGCATCCTCGACGGTATCCTCGCACAGGGACCCAAGGTTGTTGTGCCGGGCCACATGAAGCCCGACGCGGCCGTCGGCGTGGATGCCGTGCGGTACACGCGCGATTACCTGGTTGCGTTCGAGGCGGAGCGCGCCAAGGCAGCCACCAGCGCCGAGCTCAACGCGGCCATGAGAGCGCTGTACCCGAATGCCGGCATGGAGGTTGCCCTCGACATTGGCGCCAAGGTCGTGCTCGGCGAGATGAAGTGGGGCTAAGCATGCCGTCTGTCTGTCCGTCAGTCAGTCTGTCACTCTGTCTCGCCCATCACATCCGATCATGAGCATCCGTATATATCAATCCCCCCAATGAACCCACCACACACAATGCAAGCTGCTCTGCTACCTTGCTCTGTCATCTGGCTGCTGTGCTGCCTTGCTCTGTCGTCTGGCTGCTCTCCAGACTCCTGCTGCACCAACCAGCCACTCGGATGGCACTGCACATGCACTCACAGCAACTGCTCAACAATCTGCTCCATTGCGACTGATCGGATGCCGTCATTGGCAGTCCTTGCAGCCACCGCATGCACTTGCAGCCCATTCACATGCAGCCAATGCTCGGATCGCCTGCCTGCCACACACACACGTCTGCGACTCGCACGCCAGCGACTGGCAGCACAGTCGATGGATGCCAGACTGGCCGTCCAACCACGAGTGGCAATCTCACTCAAACTCCGACGATGAGTTGACTCACCAGCCAGCCAATCAATGCTTTTCTTGTTGTCTGTCCATGGCCGACACTCTGCCAGACTCCGACTGAGATGGATGGCTGGCTGGCAGTGATTGTTGTGTGGTGATCACATCAACCATGCAAGTGCAGTGTTGGCTGCTGGCAGGCGTCGCAGTCATCCTTGCATCCACTCTCGGCCCATCAACGCTGATGTGGAGTCGTTTGAGCAGGCGATGTGTGACACTGAGGTATGCACAGCCATTGTCGCAGTCGATGCCACACTGCCTCGCTTGCAGTGTCTGCCCTGATGGTCCAAGCAGCCAGCCACTCCATCCACATCCAGCAACACTCTCCATCAAGCCAGCCAATGAGAATTCGGCGGAGTTGGGTCCAGATCCAGCAACACCAAAGTCGTCGCTGCAGCCAGACAAGCCAATGAGAATTCGGCAGTGCCAGCTTGAACGTGTCTGTCCGCTTGTCAAACACAACGACGCATCGCCTGATCATGACCGTCGATGTTGTCGGTTCACATCTGCAACCCCAGCATCTCGTTGAAACTCGTTTCAGTCGGGCCAGATGTTCGCATCGGCGTGGCTCGAGTGAGTCTGGACACTTGACTGTGTTTCGTGTCTCAGCAAGTGGCAGTCCACACTGCAACTTGATCCCACCTGGTGCCGCCAAGTGTCTGCAACCGTCACTCTCCCGTCGCCATCCAGCCAATCACCAATCACGTTCATCGTCACCCACAGTCGCATCTCCATCCACAGCTGGCTGGCTGTCCTCTGCATTCGGCCTCCGTCGACACTCGTATGACCCATCTGCATCCAGCGTCCAATCACCCGTCTGTTCGAGCACAGCGTCCCAGCCACATCGCATCCATATCGCGTTCTGGTCTCAATATCACTTCTTCCGCGTCTTCCTCAACCCCGTCATTCCGTGCGTTCCTTGAACGTCTCGGTCGCCACCCTCAACAGCCCAGACGCATCCTTCACCGGTCTCGACACACAGCCATGTCCAAATTCCCATCGCTTCTGCAGCGTGCCATGTTTGGCACCGTCCTCGTGATGATCCTGCTTGTGGCGTCACTGTGGACAGAGGTCCGCGAAGCGAGCAGTGTTGTCATGGAAGACGCCATGCTGCCACAGCTGCCGCCAATAAGCACCAGCCACGACGACGGCGTGCCCAACATCATCCACTTCATCCATGGCCTGAAGCCAGACCCAAAGTTCACGCTGCTGCACTACATTGCCATCAAGGTGTGCTGCTTGCGTTGGTGCTTTGCTGGCAACACTCACGACATGCGTGGCACTCTAAATCTGCTGGCTGCTGACACGGTGCTGCAAGTCTGCCTTTATGGTCCACAAACCAGAGGCGATCTACTTTTACCACGTGTACAAGCCCACGGGCAAGTGGTGGGATCGGTCGCAAAAGTACATCACGCTCGTTCAAGTGCAGCCTGTCGAGAGCGTGTTTGGCAACAAGCTCGTCGAGGCTGCCCACATGGCCGATATCGTAAGGCGGCAGTCATGCATGTAGCCGCATGCTATCTGAGTGTATGTGTTCGTGATGCTCACACGCACTCGTCTGCGTCGCAGGTGCGCATGCAAGCCATTCTCAAGTATGGCGGCATATACATGGACATGGACGTCATCAGCTTCCACCCGTTCCCGGCCGAGTACTACAGCAAGACACCTGGCCTGACACTTGGCGAAGAGGGGTTCGGTGGAGCGTTTGGACTGTGCAATGCGGTGATCATTGCCACGCCGGGCCACTCGTTCATGACCGACTGGCTCAACAGCTACCGCGACTTCCAGTCCACCGAATGGGCCGAGCACTCGGTGCATCTGCCCAAGAAGATGTGGCTCGAGGACCCAGAGCGGATCCGCGTTGT
Organism: Entophlyctis helioformis; assembly: GCA_025526915.1. Lineage (NCBI taxonomy): Eukaryota > Fungi > Chytridiomycota > Chytridiomycetes > Chytridiales > Chytriomycetaceae > Entophlyctis > Entophlyctis helioformis. The sequence goes on along the minus strand of JAHLKH010000074.1, from coordinate 67,552 downwards.
GCATCACAGCCGCTTCTTCTACCCGACATGGGAGCCACACGGCGTCCAACTGGCACACAACAGCACCAGCTGGGTGTTTGGCGGCGAGTCGTTTGTGGACGGCGACGGCCGGCGAATGTACAAGCAGCTGCTGTGGCACGCCTGGCACCACATTGCGGAAGAGTACCTGAAGGACTTGACTGTGGCCAAGATCCTCGAGCGCCAAACAAGCTTCACCCGCGGCGTTGCTCGGTTTGTGGAAGGCGAGCTGGACTGATCAATGAACGCAGCATCCTGTGAATGGCATCTGGTGTATGTGTGCAGCAATGGGGGGAGAAGGAGAGGGAGGAAGGGAAGGTGGAAGGAGAGAGAGACGGCCCGAGCCGCTGTCGCCGTGCCGAGATTGCAAGAATCACAGCTCAAACATCGGTATGGGATGAAAGGCAAGACGCAAGTCATCGTCCTTTGATGGCACGCAAGGCATACGGTACGAGAGACGCCACTTCATTAGATATCACGAACCAAGACATATTCAGCACAGCAGTCGTTGTAAATGTTGCGTTCTCGAAGCGCGATCCTGTAACCCATCTTGTCGATGCCGCGGTAGAAAGACGTTGCATACGGCAGCCAAGTCTCCTTGTCCTGGTCAAAGGACTGCTGGCCGGGCCATCTGGTTCCCCAGTGAACCTCGAGCAGGATCTGCTTGGGGAGGGACGCGAGTGGCTCCTTCTCGAGCGACTTGAACATCTTGAACTCGTAGCTGAGTGAGTGAGCGAGTGAGTGATGGAGTGATGGAGTGAGATGAGATGGGTCGCAGTGCGTCAGCTCAAGTATGCAGCGAGCCGTGTGCAGCAAGAGTGCCAGCGGTGTCTCACCCTTCCACGTCGACCTTGAAGAGGTGGATCTTCTTGACGTCGAGGTCCTTCATCATCGTCGTCAGAGTCTTGTACTGGCGGCCGTCCACGATGTCGTTGGTGTCAGAGACACACCACGGGTGGAACTCGGTCGTGGGGTTGGACCAGTTGCCAGTGCAGTCGAACGTGTAGATCTTGGGATGCAGCAGGCGGCGAGTCAGTCGATCCGCACTCACACACACACACGCACACTCATGAAGTGTGGTTGCCACCGGCATCATACCTTGCACTTGTTGCCAACAAACTTGTGCATGGCTTCCTCAAAGTTAAAGTCGCCGTTGCTGCCAATGGAGAAGATCGTGCATTGCTCGCTCTCGCTTGTCTGCAGGTACTCGGGGCACATCCACTTGGGGCCGTCGGGGTGTCTGTCTGACGGGTTGCTGGCATACGCGATCTCGTTGGTCGAGCCAAACCTGGCATGGCAGGCGGTGGTCAGATATCCATCGGTGCAGTGGATGGGACAGTGGATGGGACAGTGGATGGGGCAGCGTATAGACGGCGCATCGACGGCGCATCGACAGCAACTGCTCACCGCTGGATCTTGAGCATGTCGCATTGATGAGTCGGGATCATGGCCGCGTGTGCCGAGTGAGACTGTTTGCAACACGGATCCGTGTCAGCCATCGCACAAACACACAATGCAGTCGGCAGAGCAGGCTGCGTGAGCCATACACACGTTCATGCTTGCAAAGTGCTCGATATGCTCACGAGATGCGCTGTCCAGCTGGTCAAGGACCTTGAGCATCTGCTTGTGCTTGAAGTCGGACCAGCACACCTCGTTGCGGTCAAAGTCGGCTGTCTTCATAATGCACTGCGACAGCTCGGCCACCTCGCGGTCAAGAGCCGGCACAGGGCGAGAGAAGCCCGGAAACGTCGACTGGGACGCGCTTTGGGACAGCGGCTTGCCATCGTCCAGAGCCGAGTACTCGCGCTTCGAGTTCAGCGTGAAGATGACAATCAGGGCAGCGAGGAACGACACCAACAGTGTCATGCGCATGTTGGCTTTGCTCATGATGGACGGCGTGGAATGCGGCGAGCGGTCCCAAATGTTGCAAGCTGCTTGGGCACCTCGAGTTGAATTTAAGGCAGGGGCAGTGCATTTGTTGTTGGAGGGAGCGTGTGTTGTGGCATCGAGCCGCCTTGCCACACTTGACGGCTGGATTGAACGGAGATGCGCTCGCTCGCTTGGCTGCGCACGCTTGGTTGTTGTTGCAGCGGCTGTTGTCGCATCGATGCGAATATCCAACTCCGCAATGCTGGCCAATGAGCGAATTTCTTGGCTGGCTGACTGCGTTTTACAGCATACATAATAATCATGACTGCCGACACTGAATAAACGGGATGGGGGAGACACACAGCACCATGTGGCATTTGCAGGTGTATTTGGCTTTGGCTATGAAGGATAAACAATGTTGCAATCGGGAGTAGAGTCCAGTCGGTAGTTTTGTGGAGGTCGCTGCGGAAGCAGGCTGCCAAAGGCATGGTTCAAGGCGTCCCAGTGCCAGTCAATGTCCTTGCATCGGTGCACGGCGATGAAGTTGTCAGAGTACTCCTTGGCCCAGTTTTGTCCGTACCAGCGATGCTCGAACCAGTCGTTGTCGTTGCTGATGTACTTGATCGGCCGGCCGCTGCCTGCGAGCCAGTCTCCCATCTTGCGATCTTCGTGGCCATACATGTCGTCGCGTGGCAATGGCGACGTGGACAGCCAGACGACGAGATCCCACGACAGGATGTACATCATGCCAGACATGGCCGGATTGGGGAACGGGTGCGGGAACTGGTCGGTCAGCTGCCGGCCAATGTACATGTTGGGATGCTCGTCGGTCGTGTTCCTGCTCAGACGATCGAGGTAGATGGACAGCCGTGGCAGGTGCACAAACGTGTCGTCGTCGCACTTGGCCACAAAGTCGTATGTGCGGCCAGTGCCAGCCGACGCCATGTCGGCGACGGTCTTGAACGACATGTACGTCTTGCCTTCGTTCATGTTTTCGTCCATGTCCAGAACGACAATGTCGTTGTGGATCGCCTGCTCGAGACGCAGGTTGGCGATCTGGCGCTGCTGGATGGCTGGGTCCTTCTCGTCAACCTTGGGACGGCCAATGATGAACAGCAGATCAACGGTCGAGACGGGGCGAGAGAAGCTGTAGAATGTGCGAAGGAAGTGGCGAAGCAGAGCGGACCGCGAGGATGCTGTTGACAGCACGGCCAAGAGCAGCCGCTTGTGTCGCGGGCATTCGAACGCTGTTGGATCGTGGCTGTGGTCCCAAAGTGCCTTTGCAGTTGACTTGTTGACGGCGTCGGGATAGGTGGACGCCAACAGATGCGTTGTTGGCATAGATGCGGGTGCGCCGGCAAGCTTCCTTATCACGCTGTATGGCGCTTCCAGCGTCTCATCTCGCCACAGGTATCCGCCGACCAGCAGGACGACCAGCAGAGCCAGCAGCGCCACGACCCGTGTTTGTATCGTCAGCGCCTTTGCAGACAGCATTGTGGTCGAAACAGCAAAGTGCGCAGGGGTCGTGGGTTTGGCGATTCTTATTGTGGGCGAGACAGGCGGGCAAACAAGCCTTGGAAGGACGCTCGGGACTGCATTTCGATGAGTGATCATTGTTGCGATGGGATTTTGCTGGCTGCCCACCAGCCCCAACAGCGGAGTTTGGCACTTGTCGTGCCATATAAAACCGAGATGGAATGATCTTGTCGCGCCTGTCCTTGCCTTCATCTATCTATCTATCCATCCATCCATCCGTGACTCTGTCTCACACCGTCATGTCAAAGGGACGCAAGCTTCTTCCTGCTGGCTTTGCCATCAACCGCCGCGCAGCCGTGCTCGTTGCCGTCGCGTGCGCAGTCCTGTTCTCGGCCATCTGGGCATGGCACCCTCACATCAACAAGCTCATTGCCCGTCCAGTCACGCCAGTGTCGTCGGGATACCAGTCGCCCGACTTTTGGCGCGCCAAGCTGTTGCGCGAGCTGTCCAACGAAGTCGTGCATGACAGTGAGTGAGCATGCTCGCGTGTTGCTGTTGTGCGTGTGTCGTGCAGCTGTGTGTCCTGCAGCTGTGTATCCTGCACAGCAAGCTGACTGCTGCTGCCACATCCGCCATGGACACACCACAGACACGACGTACGAGAAGTTCAAGACACGCAGCGAGCCATCGTACTTTATGTATCTGCACCACAACTTTGATGTCGTGAGCTCCGAGATTCGCGAGTTTGGGTTCTGGAAGGACTGCATCAAGCAGAAGGAGGCACTCGAGCTGATCAAGAACACGCCTGGCAAGTCCAAGACTGTGGTACGTTGCAGCGAAGCATCCACAGCATGGGATGTGACGCTGGCCTTGGTGCTGATCCTTGACACTGATCCTGATGCTGATCCTGGATGGCTGACCTGGATGCGAAGGTCGACATTGGTGGCAACATCGGCTCGTGCACGCTCTTCTTTGCTGCGATGGGATTCCGAGTGTACAGCTTCGAGCCGGCCCCGTCCAACTACAAGATGCTCGCAGCAAGCATCCAGGCCAACATCGACGAGGGCCTGTTCCAGACGTCGGGCGAGTCGTCGGTGTACCTTGTTCCGGCGGGAGCAGGCGTGGTTGAAGACTCGAGCACCATCTACTCTGAGATTGGCAACTACGGCAACAGCATCATCCTGCCCAAGAACGAAGGTGCACGGGCCGACGGCAGCCAGCCCGGCAACATCATGTCGGTTGGGGTCTTCCAGGGCGGACCCGAAAAGTTCCTTGCACAAGAGATCCACACTGTGCCGATCGACACGGTCGTCAAGGAGCGGATCGCATACATGAAGATGGACTGCCAGGCACGCAGCGATGAGTGATTGCTTGAGCGTGAACAGGCTGGCGACTGACATGCTGCATGTTGCATCCCTGCATCCATGCATCCGTTCATTCCTGCATCCCCGCCTCACACCGCACAGGGCTATGAGATCTTTGCGCTGGAAGGTGCCACGACGCTCTTTGACACATACGGCGTCGACCAGGTGTTCTTTGAGTATGCACCCAACTGGATCATCCGCGTTGGTCGCAAGCCGACGGACATGCTCGAGTTCTTTGATCGCCATGGATACGTCATCTACAACAAGGGAAGCAAGCTGGCCCCCGAAGAGTTCCATTCGTTGACGGTCAACCTTGGACCGTCGTTCACGGATCTGGTCGCGTATTCCAAGGAGGTGAGCGAGACGAGTGTTTGCATCTGCTGTGATGAGTGCCATGGAAGCTGGCTGACTGTTGGTCGACAGGCATATCCCGACAAGGCATAGAGGGATGAGAGAGAGGCGATCGTTACAGACCAATGAATATTCACATCACGACTGTGCGTCTGCCGAATTCTCATTGGCTTGTCTGGCTGCAGCGACGACTTTGGTGTTGCTGGATCTGGACCCAACTCCGCCGAATTCTCATTGGCTGACTTGATGGGGTGTGTTGCTGGATGTGGATGGAGTGGCTGGCTGCACGGACCATCAGGGCAGACACTGCAAGCGAGGCAGTGTGGCATCGACTGCGACAATGTCCGTGCATGTCTCAGTGTCACGCATCGCCTGCTCAAACGGCTCCACAACAGCGATGATGGGCCGAGAGTGGATGCAAGGACGACTGCGACGCTTGCCAGCAGCCAACACTGCACTTGCATGGTTGATGTGATCACCACACAGCAATCCATGCCAGCGAACCATCCATCTCAGTCGGAGTTTGGCAGAGTGTCGGCCATGGACAGACACAAGAAAAGCATTGATTGGCTGGCTGGTGAGTCAACTCATCGTCGGAGTTTGAGTGAGATTGCCACTCGTGGTTGGACGGCCAGTCTGGCATCCATCGACTGTGCTGCCAGTCGCTGGCGTGCGAGTCGCAGACGTGTGTGTGTGTGGCAGGCAGGCGATCCGAGCATTGGCTGCATGTGAATGGGCTGCAAGTGCATGCGGTGGCTGCAAGGACTGCCAATGACGGCATCCGATCAGTCGCAATGGAGCAGATTGTTGAGCAGTTGCTGTGAGTGCATGTGCAGTGCCATCCGAGTGGCTGGTTGGTGCATCAGGAGTCTGGAGAGCAGCCTGGAGAACAGCCTGGAGAGCAGCCAGACGACAGAGCAAGGTAGCAGAGCAGTTTGCATTGCGTGCGATGGGTTCATTGGGGGGGAATGATATGTACGGATGCTCATGAGCGGTTGTGATGGGCGAGACAGACAGAGTGACAGACTGACTGACGGACAGACAGACGGCATGCTTAGCCCCACTTCATCTCGCCGAGCACGACCTTGGCGCCAATGTCGAGGGCAACCTCCATGCCGGCATTCGGGTACAGCGCTCTCATGGCGGCGTTGAGCTCGGCGCTGGTGGCTGCCTTGGCGCGCTCCGCCTCGAACGCAACCAGGTAATCGCGCGTGTACCGCACGGCATCCACCCCGACGGCCGCGTCGGGCTTCATGTGGCCCGGCACAACGACCTTGGGTCCCTGTGCGAGGATACCGTCGAGGATGCCGACCCACACGGCGCGCTGCTCGGGAGTGGGAGTGTCGGCCACCCACACATGCACGCCAGAGAACACCAGCACGCCGCCCACGATGGCGCCGAGGCTCGGCACAGACAGGTAGCGACGGTTGGGGATCGACACGCTGACAATGTCGATGGTCTCGCCGTCGACGGTCAGCGACGTGCCGTCAAAGGCCGTCGGGATCACCACGTCGGCGAGCGTCTGCGGGCCGTTGGTCTTGAGCTGCGGACCCCACACGTCGAGCTTCTTCTGCACGCTGGCGTTGATGGCGGCGATGGTGGCCGACGCCGCAAGCACCTTGGCGTTGGGGAACAGCGTCTTGATGGGCAGCAGGCTGAAGTAGTAGTCCGGGTCGCTCTGGCTGATGTAGATGGTCGTGAGCGTCTTGCCACTGGCCGTGATGGCGTCGGCGACCGCCTTGCCGTCGCTGAGCGTGAAGCCGCCGTCGATGAGCACGGCCTCGGTCGGGCCGGTGAGGAGGACCGGCGCGCGGAAGAAGCCGTTGGGACCGGCGGGGAACGACTGCAGCGTGATGGTCATTGCTGGTTGTGGGATTGTGGTTGTTGGTGTGGATTGCAGGTGGTTGGCTGTGGAGAGCGGTGGTTTGGAGCAGAGCAGGCAACCGGGCAGCCGCTTTTATATCGCGGTGTCTGCAGTGTCTGTGCCACCAAATCCGTTTTGCCGACACGCACGCAGCCGATTGGCCACAGCAGCCGGCTGGTTGGCTGGCTGGCTGGTTGGTTGGTTGGTTGGTCCACAGCAGCCGGTTGGTTGGATGCGAGCAAGTGTCTGCCGTGAGCGGCCACCAGCCACGCAACGCAACAGCCGCTGTGTGGCTGCCGGCTGGCTGCATGATCCGCATTGCACGAGCAGTTGCAGCAGCAGTCACCGGCTGGATGTCCGCATGCCTGTCCATGGATCAGCGAACCTCTTGCTGGCGATCATCTCTGCCAACGGCTGCTTGATCATCGTCGACTGTCCCAAGCTGCTCATCACCGACGCTGATCTCCAAGTCCCACATGCCAGCTGACAGACAAGCCTGCAGACCAGCTCGCGGAATCACGCCGCCCAGCACAAGCAGCTGCGTGGCGGTGTGCAGTTCATCGACGCCATCCCGCGTGCGGCGTCTGGCAAGATCCTGCGCCGTGTGCTCCGCGACAAACTTGCCACTGCCTCTGCCCAACAGTGATGCTGATCGACGATGACCATGACAGCCAAGGCCACTGCTGTTCCCCATCACACCCGCAATGCCAAGCTTGGTTGTTTCGAGTGCCAGACCGTTTATTCTCATTGGCAATCGTTGCAATACACTAAATGTGGAAGGGGGGTGATGATAGTATGTAGAAGGTAACAGACCGATCAAGCCAGGTAATATGCTCGATCGCTTAGTTGGCCTGCTTGGCAGCAAACTCAACGTCGGACTTCTTGGCACCGGTAGAGCCAAAGAGCTCGTCCATCTCCTCGAGCGACTTGCCCATGGTCTCGGGAACGAAGACGTAGACAAAGAGCGCCATGAGCATGCCGGTCGAGCCGAAGATGAGGTAGACGAGGAAGTCGACCTTGGCAATGATCTTGGGGGTGATCTTGGCAATGACGGCGTTCCACGACCAGTTGGAGATGGTCGACACACCGGTGCCCTTGGCGCGGACACGGAGCGGGAAGATCTCGGACTGGTACACCCACACAACGGGACCCCAGGTGGAGGCGAAGAAGAAGAAGAAGAAGTACACCGAGAAGATGGCGAGCCACGCGAGGGCGGGGGTGGTCTTGGACAGACCGACCCACAGGCACACCGAGAAGTGCGAGAGACCCATGCCGACACCACCAAAGAGCAGCAGCTTGCGACGGCCGATGCGCTCAATGAGGTACATGCCCGGGAACGTGGCGACAAAGTTGATAAAGTTGGACGCGAGCGGGAACGTGAGGCGGGCCTGGCGCTCGTCGATGCCCATGCGCTCGAACAGGTTGGACTGGTAGTACAGGATGACGTTGATACCGGTCCACTGCTGGAAGAACTGGAGCATGATGCCGAGGAACACGCGGTTGATGATGCCGGGACGCATGAGCTCGGGCCACGAGGCGGTGCCGACCTGGCGCTCGAGCTCGACGGCAGACTTGATCTCGCGGTACTCCTCCTGCACGGCCGCAGACGCAACGTCGAGCGAGCGCAGCTTGGCAAGGACGGCAATGGCCTCGGTGTCGCGGTCGCGGTTGGCGAGCCAGCGGGGCGAGTAAGGCATGAAGACCATGATGATCATGAGGATGACACCGGGGATCATCTGCACACCGAGGGCCGCACGCCACTCAATGTCGCCCTTGCCCTCGGCGGTCAGGATGATGATCGAGTTGATGACCGAGGCGACAAAGATGCCGATGGTGATCATGAGCTGGTAGACCGTGATGAGGCGGCCACGGATGGCAGTCGGCGCAGTCTCGGAGATGTACAGCGGCACGGACATGGACATGATGCCGACACCAAAGCCGGCAACCAGGCGGCCGGCGTACAGGAACGGGACGTTGGTGGCAATGCACTGGAAGACGGAGCCGAGCGTGAAGAAGAAGCCACCAACGAGAATCGACCACTTGCGGCCAAGACCGTCGGCCATCATCGACGCGAGGAGAGCACCGAGAGCGCAGCCAATGAGGAAGGTGAACGTGATCCAGCCGGTGACGTCCTCGGCGTAGCCCGTGCAGGCGGCGGGGTAGTTGTCGGGCGTGCACTCGGCCCAAGCGCCCTTGTCGTTGAGGAACTTGTAGCCAAAGTAGCTGGCGAACGACGTCATGGACAGAACCTGACTGTTGGTGGTGGCAGGTTGCGTGGAGGCGAGAGGACGGACAGATCGTGTGCACAGCGAGTGGGCACAGCGAGTGGGCAGGCAGTGTCAGTGACTGGCAATGGCAGACAGTCGCTGAATCACGCAGGCGGCACAGCGAATGGCAGAGCGAGTGGCAGCGTTCAAGAGCATGGCGTGCGTACCCAATGACACCGATCTCGTAACCAAAGAGGAGACCGCCGACACCGGCGGCGAAAGCAACGACGAAACTGTACGTGTTGGTCGCCATTGAGCTGGTTGTTGAGCTGCTGTGACTGACTGGAGAGCACGACAGGGCGGGATGCCGGGCTGGCTTTATATGCCGGCGACTCTTGCAGGAGAGGCGTCGGCTGGCTGCGCGAGAGTGACTGACGCAGCGGAACGGGCGGGCAGGCGTGACACTGGCTGGCGGACGCATTTCCCGCCCGCTGACAATGCTGTTTGCTCTGCCGCTCGCTCCTGTTGCAGGCGCATCGGCGTGCCATCGGCGTGCCATCGGCTGCTCGTGGCTGCCGTTTGCATGTCATCTGCAACGCGTTCTGTGCACATTTGTGCGAGGCTGGCGGGAAATGCGTCCGCCCAAACGTGGTCAGCCGACGCATGTGACATCTGGCTGGCCTTCAACTGGCCGGCTGGCTGGCTGCTGGCTGGCTGCAAGGTGCCGGCAGTGTTGCATCACTGCCTGTCACAGATCCGACGCTGTGCAGGCTGGTGCTGCTCTGCTGCGAGTGTGCAGCCAGCCAGCCAGCCAGCCAGCCAGCCAGCCAGCCAGTCGGAGTCGGGAGGGCTGGCTGGCACGCAGACCGACTGCGAGCGGCTCGACTGGCTGCACTTGGACGCGCAGCTGTGTGCCAGCAGCGGATCCCAGTGCACAGGCAGTCTCTGTGGCGGCTGATCGCTGCTCGTGTCGCCTCGGCACATCGGCATCCATCGCCCACTGCGCCACACTGCCGCCCACTGGCTGGCCTGGCTGGACTGGCTGGATTGCAGTGCCGCCTGCAGGTGAGAGCGTATGCCAGCAGATGGCGTGTGCCACAGCCCATCGATGCCGTCGGTCTGGCAGCGTGGACAGGCGCACGTTCTGTCCGCCGCTGCTGCTCCCTCGTGACGTGTGCCACACCGCAGCTGCCATCTCCGCCCATCCTGAAAGGCTCGCTCGTCGGATCTGCGTCTCATCGTCGCCCGCCTCGCTGGCCCTGCTGGTCTCGTGATGCTCCCTTCCGGGTCGACTCCCCTCGTGCCATCGATGGCGGCCAGATCCGTCAACGATCCATGCAGTGGCACGTTTGTCTTGGCCAGCTGCCCCTTCTCCTTCTCCTTCACCACCACCGATCGAGCAGCAGCTTCACAGCGACGAGCGGCTTTCACTGAGCAGGCAGCACCATGCAAGGCACCTGCAGCCGGCCAGATCAGTGTCGAGTTGCTGCTGCTGCTGCACTCACAACAGCAGCACTGCTTCGTCGCAGTATCCTTGGCTTCAAGGACGCAGTATGAGCGTGGAAATGGATGCAATCGCAAGCCCTTTGAGCACGCCTGCATCGACGTCGCAGCCAGACCTGCTCGCCAAGAGCGTGTGTTCATGGCATCGCAAACACCGCATCGGCGCATGCGAGAGCTGCTCGCTATCAACAGCGAGTTGAACACCACACTAGCGACCGAGACCCACAGTAGCGGATGCTCAAAAGTGTCGGCGGGTATTTCCAGGCTGGTTCTAAGCGCAGAGAGCCCAGATCCTTGGCTGCAGACACGATCTGGATGCAATGCCCCATCCACCTTCATTGCACGTGTGAGGCACCAAGCGCCATGTCCGCAGCGAATGCGCTGTAGTCGTCGCCGTCAGTGTCAGACGAGTACTGATCAGCAACACTCAAGGACTGCCTTGAAGATCTGGAGGGATCGAGCGACGAGAGCGACTGTCCTGCCAGCCGCCCTCTGCACGTCGACCTCACCATGTCGGCCAGCGACGCCTTGTAACGCACATCGACGATGAAGAAGGTGATGGGGTTAACCACGACGGCCGAGCCTGCCATGAGGATCACGAGCGAGTCCGTGGTGGCAGACACGAACGAGTGCGTGAATGTTTGGTAGAGCGTGCAGATGAGGAAGGGTATCCAGCAGACACTGAAGGCGGCTGTGATCGCGATGGTGCGACGGATGATGGCCACTTTCATGCGCAGTAGGGCCGAGTTGCTTGCTTTCCTGTTGTGTCTGGACTGTGCCGGCCAGACTCCAGCAGTGCGGACGCCAGACGCGGCTGTCTTGGTGTTGGTTGCATGTGGCATGACGGTTTGTGCAGATGGCGGCAGCTGGACGAGCACAAGGGACGGTGGTTGAGATGTCATGGTGATCGGCAGGCGGTGGTGGTCGGCAGCATCGGCAGCATTCGCCATGAGTGGTCTCGCAACAGGCGACACTATGCAGTCTCTGCTCAGAGCGAGCCCGGCTGTCTCGAGCTGCCGACTGATGCGTTGGAAGGCAGCATCAATCCGGTTGCTGATGCGCACGAACTTGAGCAGGATGAGGCCGTAGCAGACGGCAATGACGATCAGGCATCCCGCGAACAGGATCACGTCGAGCGTTGTCTCGACGAGGACACTGACTTCAGCCGACCTGTAGTCGATGGAGCAGAACAGCTTGGATGGCTGGATCACGTAGCCTGAGCCAGCGAGAATGGGCAGGCAAGACCACGTGCCGCCAAAGACCCACAGGCTGGCTGCCCATATGTACATGGACCGCATGGATGGCGGCCGCTTTGTGTCTGGCACGATGAGCAGGAAGTGGTAGATGGCAATCGACCTGCAGAACGGCCAGCGACGCGGCACAAAGATTCCACGAGATCGCGTGTCAGTCCAGCTGAGCGAATCCAGACCGACGCCGCTGTTGGATGGTGGCTGATTGGCAGACGGTGCCGTCGTTGATTCTGGCAAGCTGACAGTCGACGCCGCCGCAGCAGCCACAGAACCGCCATGGAAAGACACAAACAGACAGCGACTTACGTGAGCGTGGCGATGGACGTGATGGCAAGACCTTTGATGACGCCAGCATCAACGTTGCATCCAAAGCTGCTGCTCAGAAACGTGTTCTCGCGTCCAAGAGCGAGGATCATGGCATGCTTTGCAGCCACTGTCAGGGCAAAGACGAGATCGTTCCATGCGAGGGATGCGTTGAGGATGGTTTCTGGCTGCGGCCGGAGACGCTGCGAGCCGGCGATGCTGGCAATGAGCAGCAGGTTGAGGACGACACCACAGATGCAGACGACCAGAAGTGCCTTGTCAAACGCGCCATCGGCCGTCATGGCCGATGATGGTCGGCCAGCAGCTTGCAGCAGATGGATTGCTTGTCTGCAGAAAGGGTGATTGGAATGGCGCAAAAGGTATAAAAGGCTATGGAACCCAGAGCTTAAAAGTCCATGGCATCAAGTCGTCCATGCTTGCAGCCACAGACACCGCAGCCACGGTTGGGGACACGGGTCGTATTGGTGGCTCAGAGTTGCGCCGTGAGGCTGGTTGGGCAATGCTGGCAGCGAGCTTTGATCCACAAGGGCTTGAGAGCATCGACGGCCGGATCCACTTGAACACGCCATGTCCAGCAGGCACTCGCGGTAGTTGCAGTCGACGATGAAGAGGGTGAGTGGATTGACAGACGAGACGCTGCTTGCTGTCCACAAGACAAGGGTTGCCAAGAGAGGCGACACCAACGAATGCGTGGCTGACTGGCACAGCGTGCAGATGAAGACGGCACGACGGATGATGGCCTGCTTCATGCGCAGCATCGGGGCAGCTGATGCATTGGAATTGCGTCCTGAGCGGGACGGCAGGTTGCTGTGGCTGATGGTGATGATGCCACCGCGTTTGTTGGCGTCGCACGAGGCATCGCTTCCGCAGCGAGAGAGCCGGCGGCCAGCTGGACCGATTGACTCCATGCGGCTGTGGCCGTGTGCAGCGACAGGAGGCGACGGAGCGATCGTCAACGGTTCGACGGCTGCCGCGTTCGTCATGAGCTGTGGAAGCAATGCACGTCTGCTTGACACGGCGGCGTCAAGGCGGCGGTCGATGATCTGGAACTTGTGAGCAGTGTTCAGAGCTCACGGGCATTAAAAGCCAGCACTTGGATCCGAGCTCGAGCGGCTAGTGAAATGCGAGCAGCAACATAGGTTCATTGGCGGCAGTCTGAAGTCGAGAAGAGAGAGAGAGAGAGAGAGAGGTAGACTCGTTGGCGGCAGTCAAGGCCGCCAGCTGACTTTGATACCATCAGGAAACAAGCTGGTGCTTTTCATTCCGTTCCCCTTCTCGTTCCCAACATCGATCTCACACCACCCTTTCGTATCAGGCGATCAGTTCATCATCTTGGCATCATCAATAGCGCGCGATCGTCTCTTGGTGATTGCGACTGCTGGACATCACTCCCGTCGTTGGATCGTGTCGAGCATCAAGCAGAAAGCAAGCCAGCCTCGATCGTAGCGCGAATTGTCTTGAGCTCAGCAACAGGCGTTGCGTCCCAGTCGGTTGTAAGCAGTAGGTCTTCGACGGTGGCAGACGTCTCGCCATCCAGATGCAGCAGAGCCGTTGTCAGCAGCAGATACAGAGATTCTGACACGGAGCGGCGGACCTGCCAACCATGATATCACGCGGTACCCATCAGTCACTGCCCATCTGCAAGAACATGGCATGCAACGCAACGCACTGTTGGGTACGGATGCGCGAGGTACAGAACCAGCTGCTTGAGCGCGCTCCTTTGCACACCCGCCGCCTCGTGGTGGCCAACGAACCCAGCGAACCCAGTAAATCTGTGCATGCCCGCCAATCCATCGCGTCAGCGCAATGCCTTATGCGTAGCAGCCACTTGTTGCGACGGCTTACACTTTGATGGCCACAGCAAGTTTCTTGACATGGCGCGACTTGAGCACTTCGGCTTTGGCGAACCCAAACAGCGCAACCAGGTGTCGCGATGCAGTGACGGCCGGTCCAACAACGCCCGTCGAGAGTAAGAGGTCAAGAAGCTCAAGGAGAGGGATAGAAACCCGATCGTCGCGCTGGTACAGCCGGAACAGTTCCGCAACCGTGTCAAGGACGTCGCTGACAGTGAGTGCATGGCCCTGGCTTTGGTCGCTGGTGGCCGGCAGCGTGCCGAGAAAGTCAACAAGCCCAGCCGACGAGTGCCGCACAAGGCTCTCAGTCAGGCCGCCGACCGAAACAACAAACCCAGTGAGAACCTCGAGTCGGTATGCTGGGAGTTGGAGCAGTCTCGCCATATGCGGATAGACTTCGCGCGGGTTGAGCCAGTTGACTTCATGGTCGCGGGCGATGAGCGTCTGCAGCTCTGTCTTGCTCGGGAACTGCAGGTGGTCGGGCGACCAGACGAGCCTGGCGAGCGCCGTGCCGGCCGTCTCGCGAATACGGTCAATCTTCTCCACGCTCTGCATACAGATGGCGCCAATCATGGCACGGCGCGTCTCGCCCGTGATGGCAGATGAAGCCAGGTCGGCCGATGGCGGGAGGTGCTGCTCGAGGGCTGACACGGCGTTCAAGAGTGCCTCGATGCCGTGTATGGATGCATCACGGACCCACGATCCCACATCGCCGCGCGAGTCGGTGGAGTAGTCTTCCATGCCTACAAGGAGCGTGGCAATGATGCGGGCGACGCACTCGGGCGGGACGACATCGGCGTCAAGGAGAGCATCACCCAGCGTCTGCACAATCCGGGTGAGCGCTTGCACGGCATTGCGACGTGACTCGGCATCGTTGTAGACAGCGTCCTTGTGGACACGGGATGCAAGACAGAGAGCAGAAATGGCAGGCTCAATGGACGGAGCAAGCGTCGATAGTTGCATGTATCCGAGTGCCAGAGCAACACCGCGACGGCGGTGCTTGTCTGCCGTATGCACAAGACCCGCCAGATAGCTTTGAAGACGCTCGGGGCTCAGGCCGGTGCCGACCGAGCACATGCGGCTGACAGCCAGTGCGGACTCAAGCTGGACGTGTTCCTCTGACCGCTCGAGCGAGGTGTCCAGGAGCCGCCACCAGTCGTTCAGGAGCTGCGACGAGACGGATGCCGCGGTGGCAGGAGATGCGAGGAAAGCGCCAAAGGCACCCGACTCTGCCAGTGCACCTGCAAGAAGCGACGCGCCAGCGCGTGTCAAGTCAGAGCCGAACGTTTCTGTGTGTGTCGGGAAAAAGGACGCAATCGACATCACGGCCGGCTGCATAGCATCGCATGGTTGCCGTCAGCTAACCGTCCATCGTGTGCTGACCGTCCACGAGGCTTACCACAACGATATTGGCAAGATCTTTGTCGCCCCACGTGGAGCCAGACGACTCAGCTAGACCACGGATAATCTCGGCAGTCGCCATGAGCGACCCGTGGCGGATCTCGAGCTCGTCCGACTTGATCCATGCAACGGTCTTTGGGAGCACTGTGCTGCGTATGTACGCAGGGTGGATAGTGGCCAGCACTCCAAGAGACTTGGCAGCCAGCGCGCGCATGTTCTTGTCCCAGTGCGGCAAGCAGAACGTGGCGATGTGGTCCATGATGGGACGCGCATACTCGGGAAACCTTGGTGATACAAGACGTCAGCTCCAAGACTAGTCGAGGCATTCAGCAGCATGCAACTTACTTGGCAACAGCCGGTGCAATCTCCATAAACGTGTTGTTGCGGTTGCCGATTGTAAAGTAATCAGCAATGCCAATGATGGGGATGCCATGCGGAAACAGACCCTGCATTGCAAGCAGTGAGCATGGCAGCCATGAGTGTGGATAGGCTTGGAAAGTCATTTGGATGCTCACATGGCGGCCGACGTTCTCTTGGAAGGCGGCAGCACTCGCACGGCGAATGTTGACCTCACGGTCCGTCACGCTGGACACGACGAGACGGCTGGACAGATCTGCGATGTACGGCATGAGATCTTGGGCTGAATACGCACGCGCAAACGACCAGCAGACGTAGCAGGCAGCGTCGCGCACGGGTGCTCCAATCGAGTGCGAGCCCTTTCGCTGATCAAACGAGAGACCCTGACATCAAAGAGCATGACACAAAGTGGTCAGAATACGTGCTTGCCATCCATGAGACGATGGGTCGAGGCTGGTGCTTACACGCAACACCCAGGGCATGCACTGCGCCAGCCGAGGTGCAAGCAGCAGACCGCGACGGGTGAGCTCGGCGAGAGCAAGAAGGGCACCGTGCCACGTGGCGTCCGACGTGCCAGCAATGCTTGCAGAGAGCGGCCCAGAGGCACCCGCAGTCTCGTCCAAAACCACATCTTCGGCGAGCATGTCAATGACAGAGCCAACAATCTCGTCGGCGAGCTCGTAGTTGAGTCGGTTGGCGATGCGGCCCACCCCCTTTGCAGACGTCCAGCGCACGATCGTGTCCTGTAGCCACCCACACATCCAGCTCGTGTCAGATACGCAGTGAAGCAACTACATGTAGTGCGTGGCAACCACGGGCTTTACGTACAGTGTCGCGGAGGCCTTCAAGGAGAATGCCGATAATGTCTTCCATCTCCTCAGGCACATCGTCTTCGTCGTCATTGAGTGTCTGCAGATCAGCAATCCCCGTGCCGCCGGATGACTTGGCGTCAGGGGCAGCGGCCACAAGCCCGCCAGCACCAACGCCAGCAAACGGAGCAGGTGCAGACACGGTACTGGAAGTGGCCAACGTCCGGCTCGGGACACTGCCCAAGTTCTCTGCGAGCGATCGCGATCCACGCTGGTATCGCCACACGGCAACACGCGGCTTGAGGGAGCACAGAGCGATGCGCTGGGCTAGCTTGACAACCTGTTTGCGAAGCAGCGCGTTCTTGTTGATCTTGGGGTCGGCGATGAGGGTGCAGCATGTGCGGACGTGGTGCACGGTCGGCAGCAGCAGTCCTCGGGGGCCGTACTTGTACAACGCGCACAGGACTGCAAGCAGACCGCGGATCTGGGGGATTCAAAGGGCAGGCAAGTGCGGATGGACAGCAACGAGCACAAGGCTGGTGAGCAAGCAGGACTGAGGCGTGCCTGTGCGTGCCAAGCTCCGCCCAGTACCTTGAAGATGTCGTCTGTCTGGTCAAAGTTTGAGAACGCCCAGTTGATGAACGGAATGAGATGCGTTTGTGCCGTGTCCTTGCTGCGAGCAGACCGAAGGAAGGCAAGGGCGGGCCGGTGTCAGTGCACAGGCAGATCTGCATGTGGGCTCAGCATGCCGACGAGGTGGCACGCACCGAGTCAGCAGACGCATGAGCAGCACGGCAGAGCCCTCGTACTCCTTGCCCGCGGAGCTCAGGAACATCTTGCCGATGCCAGCATGCGCTCGACGAGCGGCTCGTCGCCCGGCCGGCCGCTGTCGACGCGGGCCAGATCGAACGGCACCATCGACACGAGCGACGCCCACAGCAGCGTCACGTAGCGCGTCTGCCAGTGGCGGGCCGTGCTGGCGTCGTTGGACGCAACGAGAAAGTCGAGGCAGGGCTCCAGGTCGGCCACCTCGTGCGTCAGGTAGCGACAATGACCTTGTAGCCCCTGGTCTTGCACAGGCGGTACAGGATGGCGTAGAACGGCGACGTCTGCTCGAGGTGTGCGCGCTGCTCCTGTTCGGACATGGACGGAAACGCCTTGATGCCCGCGAGCAGACGGGGCACGATGGGCGCCGTCATGGCCTCGAGGTGCGGGTCCAGCAGCTGCGGCTGCTCCTGGTACTTGTCGACCTGCAGCAGGCGTGTGCCGACGGACAAGCCCCGCGTCAGCACCACAGGCCCAGCGATGTGCAGCAGACGGCGCACACGCAGGCACTTGACCGCACCGTCTGAAGCAGCCGCTCGAGCCGCATGCCGTAGCTGGGCTTGTCCGTCCACCACAGGCGGTCGCCCAGGTCGTCGGCGGCCGCCCAGAACTGCTGCACCTCGGCCTGGAAGTGCTCAAACTCCTCAAAGTACGTCTGCGAGTGCGGCTCCTTGAGCACGCTGGCCATCGCCGCATCCAGCGCTGCCTCGATCTCGTCGTTCATGGTTGCGATTGGGCTTGGCGGGCAAAGTGGGGCGAGCAGGTCTGGCTGCACCGTCGATGCAAGCGTGCTCAAAGGGCTTGCGATTGCATCCATTTCGACGCTCACACTGCGTCCTCTTGAAGCCAAGGACACATCGACGAAGCAGAGCTGCTGTTGTGAGTGCAGCAGCAGCAGCAACTCGACACTGATCTGGCCGGCTGCAGGTGCCTTGCATGATGCTGCGTGCACAATGAAAGCCGCTCGTCGCTGTGAAGCTGCTGCTCGATCGGTGGTGGTGAAGGAGAAGGAGAAGGGGCAGCTGGCCAAGACAAACGTGCCACTGCATGGATCGTTGACGGATCTGGCCGCCATCGATGGCACGAGGGGTCGACCCGGAAGGGAGCATCACGAGACCAGCAGGGCCAGCGAGGCGGGCGACGATGAGACGCAGATCCGACGAGCGAGCCTTTCAGGATGGGCGGAGATGGCAGCTGCCGGTGTGGCACACGTCACGAGGGAGCAGCAGCGGCGGACAGAACGTGCGCCTGTCCACGCTGCCAGACCGACGGCATCGATGGGCTGTGGCACACGCCATCTGCTGGCATACGCTCTCACCTGCAGGCGGCACTGCAATCCAGCCAGTCCAGCCAGGCCAGCCAGTGGGCGGCAGTGTGGCGCAGTGGGCGATGGATGCCGATGTGCCGAGGCGACACGAGCAGCGATCAGCCGCCACAGAGACTGCCTGTGCACTGGGATCCGCTGCTGGCACACAGCTGCGCGTCCAAGTGCAGCCAGTCGAGCCGCTCGCAGTCGGTCTGCGTGCCAGCCAGCCCTCCCGACTCCGACTGGCTGCTGGCTGGCTGGCTGCTGCTGGCTGGCTGGCTGGCTGCACACTCGCAGCAGAGCAGCACCAGCCTGCACAGCGTCGGATCTGTGACAGGCAGTGATGCAACACTGCCGGCCCTTGCAGCCAGCCAGCCAGACAGCCGGCCAGTTGAAAGGCCAGCCAGATGTCACATGCGTCGGCTGACCACGTTTGGGCGGACGCATTTCCCGCCAGCCTCGCACAAATGTGCACAGAACGCGTTGCAGATGACATGCAAACGACAGCCACGAGCAGCCGATGGCACGCCGATGGCACGCCGATGCGCCTGCCACAGGAGCGAGCGGCAGAGCAAACAGCATTGTCAGCGGGCGGGAAATGCGTCCGCCAGCCAGTGTCACGCCTGCCCGCCCGTTCCGCTGCGTCAGTCACTCTCGCGCAGCCAGCCGACGCCTCTCCTGCAAGAGTCGCCGGCATATAAAGCCAGCCCGGCATCCCGCCCTGTCGTGCTCTCCAGTCAGTCACAGCAGCTCAACAACCAGCTCAATGGCGACCAACACGTACAGTTTCGTCGTTGCTTTCGCCGCCGGTGTCGGCGGTCTGCTCTTTGGTTACGAGATCGGTGTCATTGGGTACGCACGTCATGCTCTTGAACGCTGCCACTCGCTCTGCCATTCGCTGTGCCGCCTGCGTGATTCAGCGACTGTCTGCCATTGCCAGTCACTGACACTGCCTGCCCACTCGCTGTGCCCACTCGCTGTGCACACGATCTGTCCGTCCTCTCGCCTCCACGCAACCTGCCACCACCAACAGTCAGGTTCTGTCCATGACGTCGTTCGCCAGCTACTTTGGCTACAAGTTCCTCAACGACAAGGGCGCCTGGGCCGAGTGCACGCCCGACAACTACCCCGCCGCCTGCACGGGCTACGCCGAGGACGTCACCGGCTGGATCACGTTCACCTTCCTCATTGGCTGCGCTCTCGGTGCTCTCCTCGCGTCGATGATGGCCGACGGTCTTGGCCGCAAGTGGTCGATTCTCGTTGGTGGCTTCTTCTTCACGCTCGGCTCCGTCTTCCAGTGCATTGCCACCAACGTCCCGTTCCTGTACGCCGGCCGCCTGGTTGCCGGCTTTGGTGTCGGCATCATGTCCATGTCCGTGCCGCTGTACATCTCCGAGACTGCGCCGACTGCCATCCGTGGCCGCCTCATCACGGTCTACCAGCTCATGATCACCATCGGCATCTTTGTCGCCTCGGTCATCAACTCGATCATCATCCTGACCGCCGAGGGCAAGGGCGACATTGAGTGGCGTGCGGCCCTCGGTGTGCAGATGATCCCCGGTGTCATCCTCATGATCATCATGGTCTTCATGCCTTACTCGCCCCGCTGGCTCGCCAACCGCGACCGCGACACCGAGGCCATTGCCGTCCTTGCCAAGCTGCGCTCGCTCGACGTTGCGTCTGCGGCCGTGCAGGAGGAGTACCGCGAGATCAAGTCTGCCGTCGAGCTCGAGCGCCAGGTCGGCACCGCCTCGTGGCCCGAGCTCATGCGTCCCGGCATCATCAACCGCGTGTTCCTCGGCATCATGCTCCAGTTCTTCCAGCAGTGGACCGGTATCAACGTCATCCTGTACTACCAGTCCAACCTGTTCGAGCGCATGGGCATCGACGAGCGCCAGGCCCGCCTCACGTTCCCGCTCGCGTCCAACTTTATCAACTTTGTCGCCACGTTCCCGGGCATGTACCTCATTGAGCGCATCGGCCGTCGCAAGCTGCTGCTCTTTGGTGGTGTCGGCATGGGTCTCTCGCACTTCTCGGTGTGCCTGTGGGTCGGTCTGTCCAAGACCACCCCCGCCCTCGCGTGGCTCGCCATCTTCTCGGTGTACTTCTTCTTCTTCTTCTTCGCCTCCACCTGGGGTCCCGTTGTGTGGGTGTACCAGTCCGAGATCTTCCCGCTCCGTGTCCGCGCCAAGGGCACCGGTGTGTCGACCATCTCCAACTGGTCGTGGAACGCCGTCATTGCCAAGATCACCCCCAAGATCATTGCCAAGGTCGACTTCCTCGTCTACCTCATCTTCGGCTCGACCGGCATGCTCATGGCGCTCTTTGTCTACGTCTTCGTTCCCGAGACCATGGGCAAGTCGCTCGAGGAGATGGACGAGCTCTTTGGCTCTACCGGTGCCAAGAAGTCCGACGTTGAGTTTGCTGCCAAGCAGGCCAACTAAGCGATCGAGCATATTACCTGGCTTGATCGGTCTGTTACCTTCTACATACTATCATCACCCCCCTTCCACATTTAGTGTATTGCAACGATTGCCAATGAGAATAAACGGTCTGGCACTCGAAACAACCAAGCTTGGCATTGCGGGTGTGATGGGGAACAGCAGTGGCCTTGGCTGTCATGGTCATCGTCGATCAGCATCACTGTTGGGCAGAGGCAGTGGCAAGTTTGTCGCGGAGCACACGGCGCAGGATCTTGCCAGACGCCGCACGCGGGATGGCGTCCATGAACTGCACACCGCCACGCAGCTGCTTGTGCTGGGCGGCGTGATTCCGCGAGCTGGTCTGTCAGGCTGTCTGTCAAGCTGGCAGGTGGGTCTTGGAGATCAGCGTCTTTGATGAGCAGCTTGGAACAGGCGGCAATGGTCAAGCAGCCGTTGGCAGAGATGATCGCCAGCAAGAGGTTCGCTGATCCATGGACAGGCATGCGGACATCCAGCCGGTGACTGCTGCTGCTGCTCGTGCTGCGGATCGTGCAGCCAGCCGGCAGCCACACAGCGGCTGTTGCGTTGCGTGGCTGGTGGCCGCTCACGGCAGACACTTGCTCGCATCCAACCAACCGGCTGCTGTGACCAACCAACCAACCAGCCAGCCACCAGCCAGCCGGCTGCTGTGGCCAATCGGCTGCGTGCGTGTCGGCAAAACGGATTTGGTGGCACAGACACTGCAGACACCGCGATATAAAAGCGGCTGCCCGGTTGCCTGCTCTGCTCCAAACCACCGCTCTCCACAGCCAACCACCACCTGCAATCCACCCAACAACCACACAATCCCACAACCAGCAATGACCATCACGCTGCAGTCGTTCCCCGCCGGTCCCAACGGCTTCTTCCGCGCGCCGGTCCTCCTCACCGGCCCGACCGAGGCCGTGCTCATCGACGGCGGCTTCACGCTCAGCGACGGCAAGGCGGTCGCCGACGCCATCACGGCCAGTGGCAAGACGCTCACGACCATCTACATCAGCCAGAGCGACCCGGACTACTACTTCAGCCTGCTGCCCATCAAGACGCTGTTCCCCAACGCCAAGGTGCTTGCGGCGTCGGCCACCATCGCCGCCATCAACGCCAGCGTGCAGAAGAAGCTCGACGTGTGGGGTCCGCAGCTCAAGACCAACGGCCCGCAGACGCTCGCCGACGTGGTGATCCCGACGGCCTTTGACGGCACGTCGCTGACCGTCGACGGCGAGACCATCGACATTGTCAGCGTGTCGATCCCCAACCGTCGCTACCTGTCTGTGCCGAGCCTCGGCGCCATCGTGGGCGGCGTGCTGGTGTTCTCTGGCGTGCATGTGTGGGTGGCCGACACCCCACTCCCGAGCAGCGCGCCGTGTGGGTCGGCATCCTCGACGGTATCCTCGCACAGGGACCCAAGGTCGTTGTGCCGGGCCACATGAAGCCCGACGCGGCCGTCGGCGTGGATGCCGTGCGGTACACGCGCGATTACCTGGTTGCGTTCGAGGCGGAGCGCGCCAAGGCAGCCACCAGCGCCGAGCTCAACGCCGCCATGAGAGCGCTGTACCCGAATGCCGGCATGGAGGTTGCCCTCGACATTGGCGCCAAGGTCGTGCTCGGCGAGATGAAGTGGGGCTAAGCATGCCGTCTGTCTGTCCGTCAGTCAGTCTGTCACTCTGTCTGTCTCGCCCATCACAACCGCTCATGAGCATCCGTACATATCATTCCCCCCCAATGAACCCATCGCACGCAATGCAACTGCTCTGCTACCTTGCTCTGTCGTCTGGCTGCTCTCCAGGCTGCTCTCCAGACTGCTCTCCATGCTGCTGCTGCACCAAGCAGTCACTCGGATGGCACTGCACATGCACTCACAGCAACTGCTCAACAATCTGCTCCATTGCGACTGATCGGATGCCGTCATTGGCACTCCTTGCAGTCAGCGCATGCACATGCAGCCAATGCTTGGATCGCCTGCCTGCTCACACCACTACCACACACACACACGTCTGCGACTCGCACGCCTGCGACTGGCAGCACAGTCGATGGATGCCAGACTGGCCGTCCAACCACGAGTGGCAATCTCACTCAAACTCCGACGATGAGTTGACTCACCAGCCAGCCAATCAATGCTTTTCTTGTTGTCTGTCCATGGCCGACACTCTGCCAGACTCCGACTGAGATGGATGGTTCGCTGGCAGTGATTGTTGTGTGATGATCACATCAACCATGCAAGTGCAGTGTTGGCTGCTGGCAAGCGTCGCAGTCGTCCTTGCATCCACTCTCGGCCCATCATCGCTGATGTGGAGCCGTCTGAGCAGGCGATGCGTGACACTGAGACATGTACGGCCATTGTCGCAGTCGATGCCAATGCTTGTCTAAACCCATGCCACAAGTCCGCTCGCTTTTCCGATCGCACGTCATGGCAACAGCAGATGGGTTCCCGTGCGTGGCCCTGCTGGACACTGGCGCATCTGGTATGGTGATGTCGCGCAGTTTCGCGCGTCGGATTGGTGCACAGACCTGCTCCATTGAGCCGTTCACGGTCGAGTATGCCAACCAGGAGTGCCATCGCGTTGCGGAAGCGGTGACCATTGCGCTCGCGGTTGGGGAATACGCGCAGCAGCTGCAGTTCTTTGTCGCAGACATCAGCACCGATGTGATCCTGGGTACGCCGTGGTTTGCTGAGGTGGTGATCACCAAGGGCGATATGGCCGACCGCTCGTTTGCATTCCACCACAAGGCCATGGGGCGCGATTTTGTATGGCATCTGCACCCCTCAGCGGCACCTACACTTGACCCGACACCCCGAACCAGCACCAGAACCACCCTGCGACCATGCTCCGATGTCCCTTGAGGCCATTGCTGCGCAGCACGGCATTGAGTTCGTCAGCTACGAGGATTTCCATGCGGACGAGTCATCATATGTCGAGATCATGGCCCTGACCGCTACGGGGACGAAGATACGGCAACCGACGCGGCCATGGCGGCGATTGACGAGGCGGATCCACTCGACCATCTGAGCCTGGACACGCAGCCGGAGGTTGTCCATCCGCTGTTGATCCAGTTCCAGGACCTCTTCCAACCGGGCAACCTGCCGCCGTCGCGGCCTGAGGATCATCGTATCAAGCTGGTGCCTGGTTCCAAGCCGCCGCCGCGCCGCCCTGCGCGAGCTGCCGACTGAGCACCAGGATGCTGTCAAGGCGTTCCTGGACGACCTCGCTGCGCGCGACATGATCCGTGGCTCGGTGTCGCCATTTGCCGCGGGTATCGTGATCGCCAAGAAGAAGGACGGCGGTCTGCGTCTGTGCATCGACTATCGTGGGCTGAACAACATCACGGTCAAGGATCGCGCGTCGATGCCCAGTATCCAGTCGCTCATTGACCGCGTCGCGGGCAAGCCGTTCATGTCGTCGGTCGATCTGCGTGACGGCTACTACAACATCCGCATCCATGAGGACGACATCCCCAAGACGGCGTTTGTGACTCGCTACGGCCACTACGAGTTCAAGGTGATGCCTTTTGGGCTCTGCAACGCTCCTGCCACCTTCAACGCCATGATGAACCGCATCTTCCACGACCTGCTGGACGTCTGCGTTGTCGCCTACATGGACGACATCCTGATCTACTCGGAGACCAATGCAGACCACCTGCTGCACCTGGAGGAAGTGTTCCGTCGTCTGCGCGCCGAATCGCTCCGCCTGAAGATGTCCAAGTGCGAGTTCTTCTCGTCGCTGCTCGAGTTCTGCAGTCATCTGTTGCTGGGTGATGGCTACTCAATCCAGGACAAGCATCGGCTGGCACTGAAGACTCGGCCAATCATTGGGTCTGTTGGCGATCTGCGGCGCTTCATTGGGCAAGTCGTGTGGGTCAAGGATTTCATCAAAGACTACGCCGACATCTGTGTGCCGCTCACGGACATGCTGCGCAAGGACGTGCCCTTTGTGATGGACGAGGCCAAGTGGGCCATTGTGGACTTTATTCTGGACGCCATCACGAACGCTCCGGTGCTCAAGTACTTTGACCCGTCGCTGGAGACGCACGTGTACACGGACGCATCCGAGTTTGCCATTGGTGGCTGGATTGGCCAGAAGCATGTCGAGGCAGATGGCACGGCCAAGATCCATCCGGTCTCGTTCTACTCGCGCAAGCTCAACGATGCGGAACGCAACTACCCGACCCACGAGCGCGAGATGCTGGCGATCGTGGACACCTGCGACAAGTACCGGCACTACTTGCTCAGCGTGCACTTCACCATCCACACCGACCATGCATCGCTGCGCTGGATCTCGACGCAGCCCAAGCTGTCGTACCGCCAGGCTCGCTGGATCATGGAGCTGCAGGAGTTTGATGCGGGTCCAGTACATCCAGGGCGGTGAGAACCACCTGGCTGACATGCTGTCGCGCCATGTGACTGTTGCTCCGCACTGTGCCCGCTGCCGCTCGAGGTGGATGTGTCTGCCTGACGACGGTCACCTCTGGCATCGCTGCTCGCATCCGTCCGCTGCTGGCTGCCGACCCGTTCCTGCTCAACGTCGCTCGCTGGAAGGCTGATCCTGCTGATGCTGCTGCACACGAGCGTCAGTTGGCCGCCAAGCTCGAGCTGGTCGACGGCCTGTGGTTCCACGAGGGCCGCATGTAGATCCCAGAGGGTCAAGTGCGCACCGACCTGCTCACCTTGGCCCACGAGCCGCCTCATGCTGGCCACCAGGGACAAGCCGCACTGCTCGCCGTCTGCGTGCGCACTACTACTGGCCGGACATGGCTGCGTCGGTCGGCCGCTTTGTGGGCTCGTGCGACGCCTGCCAGCGGTTCAACTCGTCGACACAGGCTCCTGCCGGTCTGCTGCACCCGCTGCCCATCCCTGCCGACCGCTTCCAGTCTGTGGCCTGCGACATTGCCTTGCTGCCCATGCCGGACGAGGGCAACGACGCTCTGTTTGTGGTTGTGGATCGCCTGACAAAGCTTGTCAAGTGCGTGCCGACGCGACGCGATGCGACTGCCGAGGACTTGCCGCGCTGTTCCTCAACCGATGGTGCTTGCTGGCCACGGCCTGCCGTCGTCCATCGTGTCGGACCGCGACGCTCGGTTCCTGTCTGCCTTCTGGACGGCGCTCTGTGCGGCGCTGGACATTGAGCAGGTCATGGCAACGGCCCGCCACCAGGAGACCGACGGCCAGTCCGAACGCACCATCCGCACGCTCAAGGACCTGCTGTCCAAGTACGCCAACCACCGCGGCAGCAACTGGGAGCACATGCTGGATGCGGCTGTCCACGCCCTCAACTCTGCACCAAGTGCATCGACCGGCTATGCTCCGTACTTCCTCGCCTTTGGTCTCGAGCCTCGCACGCTGCCACACGAACCTGCAGCATCGTCGCCGCCTGCTGTCCGCGACCTGCTCGTTGCCATTGACAAGGCTCGCGTGGATGCCACAGCCAACCTGACCAAGGCTCAAGAACGACAGAAGCGCAACGCCGATCGCCACCGCCGAGATGCTCCCGCCTACGCTGTCGGCGACATGGTCATGCTGCAAGCCGCCAGCATTGTGTGGCCCACCGACACGCATCGCCCCAATGCGTTCCTGCCCAACTGGTTGGGTCCATTCCCGATCACAGAGGTCAATGCCGCACTGGATGGTCTCAACTGCAAGCTGGCTCTGCATCCGACCATGCAGCGTCTGCATCCGTGGTTCCACGTCCGTCTGCTGAAGCCGTACCGCGATCCGGCAGCCGCTTTCCCTGGCCGGCCACTGCCTGTTCAGCCGCCTGCAGTCGCCTTTGCTGATGACCCTGCAGCAGCTGAATGGGAGATTGACGCGATTGTGGGACACAAGGTCGCTCGCAACGGCCACCGCTCCTTTGTGGTCTCGTACCTCGGTTACGGACCACACACAACGAGTACCGCTCAGAGGCTGAGCTGCGCGAGACTGCACCTGATCTGCTGGACCAGGACTTGGCTGCTTTATTGGATGCCCGACCACCCACACCTCAACCGACTCGCCGGTGCCTGTTCCAGTGGATTGCAACGCCTCTGTTGCCCTGCGTTGTAGCAATCGTATTGCAGGCGTTCGGCTTGGTAATGCTCATGCTGCCTCTCTCTCTTGTGCTGAGGAACCATGACACTGGGATCTCTCGTCAAGGGGGGCTGTAATGAGTGGCGCCGATCATTGCCACTCATCTCGCCGCCTGGCAAGCCATGCAGTGGTCTACACACTTACAGGCTTGCCAGGTATGCCGCCCTGCTCTGATGATGCTCTTCTATGAATGAGTACACACTCACAAGGCGATTCTTTTTCGCAGCTGCACATGGGATCTCATCATATCAATCACATGTTATTCGATTGACGTCTTGCGACTAATCAGAGCCCAGTCGAGCCAGCTCGAGCAGAAGCAGCTCCAGGTAACACTCGGTCTGTTCCTCGTTAATGTGCCGCAGCACAAACTCGCGGCCGTCGCGTGCAATCTGCTGCGCGAGAGCGTCGTTCTCCTTTGCCCACAGCACCTTCTCCTCGAGGTCGCTCAGGTCGGGCTGCACTGGGATGTAGTGCTTGTACGGCACAAGCCACCGATCAAAGAACTCGCTGAAGATGGTCATCTTGAACACGAGTGCGCCGCTCGTCAGCAGCTTGAGATAGCGACCGCTGAATGAGTTGCCGTCCTGCCCATCCGCAACACCACAGCCACGTCAGTCTGTGGAAGAGGAAGGCATTAACATGCAGCCGCCCTCTTACAATGTCAAGCACGTATTTGTACTTGTAGACATCCGTGAACGGCGATGGCGGGGATATCGGTATCTCCTTGGCGATATCTTTACAGTCCTTTGGATCGCACTGCGTGATTTTGGTGAATGCCACATCGAACAGCGCTGGTTGGTCTTTGGTCATCATAATCAGGCGGTGGCGGTGAAACTCGCGCCAGTTGCCGTTGGTGGCATGGCCGCCGGTTGTCGATCCGCGCCAATACAGTTTGGACTGGCGCTCCGTCCAGGAAGGCAACTTGGATATGTCGGGTGCTCCCACTGGGTAGTAGTACGTTGATGGGACAAGGATGTCGGCAAAGCATGGCGTGATGCGCGTCTGCGAGAGCACAGGCAGCAGATGTCTGTCGAGGAAACGTGTCAGGACAGGTCCAAGGCGTACTGCACATGCGACTTACGTAGAGTAGGACCACAGGTCTGGCTCGATCAGGAAGCCATGCTTGCCATTGAGGTGTCGTTGGGCTTCTTTGGGTTGTGCACCAGGCATTGCTTTGCAACAAACGCTTGGTGCTCGCCGCGTGGCAGTGTGAGCCAGTCGGCATCCTTTGGAGTGACAGCAGCCTCGGCAGGAATGCTTGTGTTGGCATCCATGTTGAAGAGGATCCGCGGCTCATCCAGTCCGTTTAGAAACACCTTGGTCGTTGGAACGTTGGCAACAACCTGCGATTGCCAAGAGAGAGCGAGTGTCAGCCGACCACACTGCACCGCACTGCTGATCAGACATGCATGCCAGCAGGCTTTCCAGCAGGCTTGCCTTGGCGATCATCTTCTTCCATAAAACACCAGACTGGCCAGCACGAGTCTTGCCGTTGACAATGTTGACAGTAAACATGTGATCCGGCCGAGCGTTGATGACCTCCAAGCGTCTGCGATACTCGGCGGACCCAAGCTGGTAGAAAGGTGCCAGGTCGTCGAATATCTGGTCGTACTCATGGATGAAGCACTGTTTGGCAACAGCACGGCTGTACCAGCCGTCGTAGTTTGGTGGCGGCAGACGGCCGGTTTTGAGCGAGTAGGCTGCTCGAGCCTCCTTGAGTTCAGGCGAGCGGCTGGTCTCGTTTTCAGGCAGAAGGTTGCTCTTGGACTGCACAAAGCTGCTGCTGATGTCGTCCAGCATGCCACTGCTTGCCTCGATGATAGTGTTGTTGCTGTCTGTGGCCACGAGCAGAAGGGCCAGCGTTACCAAGCTGGCCATCAGCACCAATGCAGCCTGCCTCAGGAGACGCCTCATTTCTAAGAAGAATGGTCACGCCTTTGTGGCCAGCATATCATGCGGTACCAGCGAGTCAGCGGCCTGCATGCACCACCAGTAGACGATGCACATGTGCAAGCATGCCACTGACAATGCCGAAGCAGTTCTGGTAGACCGACAGTATATTCAATTCAACAAATTCTTATGGAAGACGCGTCACGTGAACAGACACGTGACTTGCTGCATGTTGATGAACAATTTTGGTTTAATGAAGAGATGTGAAAGCAGCAGATCTGTGTCTGTACCATCATGACAGTCCGCGCATGCACACAGGGAACACAGTCCCATGCACGGACTGTCACAATGGTACAGACACAGATCTGCTGCTTTCACATCTCCTCTTTGAACAACATTTGCTCTTCATGACATGCTCAACCATCAGACCACCCTTCTGTTCTCTCACATGGCAGCCAGGTGGCTGCTGTGACAAAGACCAGCAGGCATCCAATGCGACTGTGGAGGCAGATCTGGCGGATCTGGCGGCTCTGGTGGTGGTCGCGTTGGAGCAGCTGAATCCAGAAGAACAGACAGGATGGCGCGAGCCAACAGGCCAATCCCATGCAATGGCGATCCAGACAGGTGGTGGGCAGAGCATAGACATGTATCTGGCCCACGTCGATCAGTTGCGGTGACAGTAGTTGACGCTGCTGAGTTGGTAGCCGGCCAAGTGCAGGCAGTGTCGGTTGAGCGGTTGAGAGGCTGCGATTGCTGACGCGGCTGGGTCTGCAGCATCTGCAAGGGCAGATCAGACGGGTAAGCAGACGGCGGTTGTTGTTCTGGCTGCAGTTGGTGCAGCTCAGTCGGTTCAGTTGGCGGCTCGGGAGACGGGTGAGGCAGATGGAGCGTTGCAGACAGTTGAGACGGGTGCGAGGGCGAGTGTGTCGACAGGCAGTGCAGCTTCTTGGCAAGGGCAGGTGCGGCGATGTCGGCTTGGTGCTGCTCAGTCGAGAGGCTGGGCAGAGCGGCTGTTGTTGCTGGTGCAGATGGCAGATCGATTGGCATCGGCGATGGATCGGCTGATGCCGACTAATCAGACGCGGCTGACCAATCGGTTGGTGCCGACCAATCAGCTGCTGCTGACCGATTGGCACGCGTTGACCAATCAGATCGCGTTGGCCAATCGGCGCGCGCTGCAGGCGGCTGGATGGGCGAGCCTGCAGGACTGGCGACTGGGCTGCAGAGCGGGACAGACGGTGACGGGACGGACGGGTGCTCGACCCTGCTGGCCGGGCTGGCCGGTGCCAGAGGCTGCTGGGTCGGTCGGTGCTGCTGAGGCGAGGCCAGAGCAGTGGCGGTCGGAACGGGAGAACGATGCTGCTGATGCCGCGGCGTCAGGCCAGGCGTGCTGCCAGGGCCAGAGCGGCCGGGGCTGCGGACGGGCTGGTCAGGCAGCTGCTGCATGCAGAGCGGTTGAGGCTGCATATGGCTGGGGCCGGTGCAGATGGAACGGTTGGCGAGGTCGGTGGTGCTGGTGCTGCAGCCGCGACTGGTGTTGCACAAACGATGGGTGAGTTTGCGCCGTCGAAGTGTGGCTTCGAGCTGGTCGATGGATACAAGCAGGTCGCCGATCGTCTGCTCGAGCTGCTGCTGCTCCAGCTGGAGGTCGTAGAGCCTGGCCACGACGTCCCGCAAGACCGCAGCAGCCTGTCTGTCTGTCACTCTGTCTGTCACTCTGTCTGTCACTCTGTCTGTCTGTCTGGCTGTCTCGCCCATCACATCCGATCATGAGCATCCGTATATATCAATCCCCCCCAATGAACCCATCACACACAATGCAAGCTGCTCTGCTGCCTTGCTCTGTCGTCTGGCTGCTCTCCAGGCTGCTCCCCAGGCGGCTCTCCAGACTGCTGCTGCACCAACCAGCCACTCGGATGGCACGGCACATGCACTCACAGCAACTGCTCAACAATCTGCTCCATTGCGACTGATCGGATGCCGTCATTGGCACTCCTTGCAGTCAGCGCATGCACATGCAGCCAATGCTTGGATCGCCTGCCTG
This sequence comes from Entophlyctis helioformis, assembly GCA_025526915.1. NCBI lineage: Eukaryota > Fungi > Chytridiomycota > Chytridiomycetes > Chytridiales > Chytriomycetaceae > Entophlyctis > Entophlyctis helioformis. Next base: position 36,321 of record JAHLKH010000074.1, on the reverse strand, counting down.
CTACACACACACATACACACACACACACACGTCTGCGACTCGCACGCCAGCGACTGGCAGCACAGTCGATGGATGCCAGACTGGCCGTCCAACCACGAGTGGCAATCTCACTCAAACTCCGACGATGAGTTGACTCACCAGCCAGCCAATCAATGCTTTTCTTGTGTCTGTCCATGGCCGACACTCTGCCAAACTCCGACTGAGATGGATGGTTGGCTGGCATTGATTGTTGTGTGGTGATCACATCAACCATGCAAGTGCAGTGTTGGCTGCTGGCAAGCGTCGCAGTCATCCTTGCATCCACTCTCAGCCCATCATCGCTGATGTGGAGCCGTTTGAGCAGGCGATGCGTGACACTGAGACATGCACGGCCATTGTCGCAGTCGATGCCACACTGCCTCGCTTGCAGTGTCTGCCCTGATGGGCCAAGCAGCCAGCCACTCCAGCCACATCCAGCAACACTCTCCATCAAGTTAGCCAATGAGAATTCGGCGGAGTTGGGTCCAGATCCAGCAACACCAGAGTCGTCGCTGCATCCAGACAAGCCAATGAGAATTCAGCAGTGTCTGTGAGGATGTCTGTCCGCTTGTCAAACACAACGACGCTCCATGCATTCAACCATAAGAACGCAAGGCACTCACTTTATCCTGTTACCACGAAACTCGCGAACGCCACGTGTGGAATGAAGGTCCTTCGTCGGATCTCGAGGCTGGGCATCCTGTTCGCTGCCGCCGCAGTCTTCATCTTCATGGTTCGCTCGCTGATCAGCTTGAGCAGCGCAAGGTACCGGTCTCACAGGGACGCTGGCAGTGTGGATCGTTCAATCCCCCACATCATCCACCAGAGCTGGAAGAGCACTGTCCTTCCAAAGGTGAGTGTGCCGTGCTGCTGTCGTGCGGCTATCGTGCTGCCAAGGTGGCACGCAAGTGCTGACAGCAAACACACACCATGAACGCTGCGTTGCGTTGGCCGGCGTGCCAGAAATTCGAGGCATGGTCGTCGTCGTGGCTCAAGAACCATCCGCTGTGGATGCACAAGATATGGACCGACAGCGACAACAGGCTGCTTGTGGAGAAGAAGGTGCCGTGGTTCCTCCCCACATACGACGCCCTGCCCAAGAACATCATGCGCATCGACGCGTCTCGGCTGGTGTATCTGTACGTCTTTGGCGGCGTGTACTCGGACCTCGACGTCCTCTCCATCACGCCGCTGGACGACTACCTCCATGGCCACGAGCTCATCCTTGCATCGATGGGAGCTGTTGACGACATCCTGCACTTCTCCGACTCGATCCCCAATGCGTGGATGGCCTCTCGTCCGCGGCATCCGTTCTGGCTGTTCTGCATGAAACACATCGAGTCGCGGCTGAGCAAGTTCCACCTCGAGTCGTGGGTCGAGGAGGTCGCCGGCCCCGTCATGATCCAGAACGCTTATCTTGCCTACCGCCAACTGCCGCTCGACCAGCAGAGTCCCATCACCATCTTTGGTCCCGAGATCATCTTCCCGTACAGCTGGAAGCACAACGGATCCACTCACGGCGGCATCTGCTCCGGTCAGTCCAACGACTTCAACGAGCAAAAGTGCAAGGAGAAGTTCATTCGCTCGCCACCCCTGTTCCCGCTCGACCGTGTGCCCACGATTGTGGACGACAAGCCACGCAAGCCCGAGTGGAAGGAGGGTGTTACTCCCGACCGCACTCTTGCGATCACGTTCTGGACGCATTCGTGGGGATACGACAACCCGCACATCCATACCGAGCGGGGACTGCACAAGGACGAGACGCCAAAGGAGCAAGACAAGAAGGAGGACAAGAAGGAGGACAAGAAGGAGGAAGACAAGAAGGAGGGCGATGTATAATAAACCAGTCGATGTATCGAGGATATTGATTGCCAATTGGTTGGAGGCAAGCACAAAATAGCTTGCAGGCAGGCTGGCTGGTGATTTTATTGGCGTCCAGTGCAACAACAAGCTCGACAAATGCGTGCGTGTCACGCAATGTCACAAAATGCCAGCATAACAAACACGCGTCGAAAACACGAACGGGCCGCCAAGGATACACAAACACAGACCGGATAAGAGGCTGTTGTCGCCGTCTTCACCGACTGCCACAAAGCCGCACCGACTTCCACAAAGCCGCACCGCCAGACACACAGTCCATCATGATGATTCGAGTAACGGGATGGGCAGGCCAGCTGCGACTGATGAAGAAGCCGCAAGCCATCATTCGCGCCGCTCTCGTTGCGGCGATTGTCTGTCTGTCCATGTACATGGCGTCGCTGCCGTCGCTGCATGCCGTCGTGCGGACCACGCTCGACTCGTTCCAGACCGGCCTGACTTATGAGCAGCAGCTCAACCGCAACCGACTGGGCATCGTGCTGCTCAACACGCCGCCGGGATACCCAACGTGGCAAGACATCAGCATCAAGAACAAGCAGCAGTATGCCGCCAAGCACGGGTACGGCCTGTACTTCCAGCGAGAGCTGCTGGACGACAAGCGGCCTGCTGTGTGGTCCAAGATCCGCGCCATCTCGAATCATATCAAGGCTGCGCGGCACGAGTGGATTTGGTCGCTGGACATGGACACGATGATCACCAACCACTCCAAGAAAGTGACCGACCTGCTCGACGACAGCTTTGATCTCATAGCGTCGCCCGACTGTAACGTGATCCTCAATGCCGGCAGCTTCCTTGTCCGCGTGTCCAAGTGGTCGCAGCAGTTCTTCGAAGAAGGTATGCATGACACCAGCCCGCATGGCTCTCTGCTCATGCGAGATCTGACACACGGCACGCAGTCTACATGGTCCGCATTGCGACACCGACGTACTGGGAAGAGAACGCAGCCATGCTCGAGGTGCTGCAAGCCATGCCCGACGCCATGAGCCACTTCAAGTCCCTGCCGCAGCGCGACATCAACGCATACCACCCCGGCGTGTGCAGCAGCAAACCCGACGGCATCTGGCAGCTTGGCGATCTCTTGGTGCATTTCCCGTCTGTCGGCAAGTACTCTGGCTTTGAGAACCTTCTGCTCGACTACGAAAAGAACAAGGTCGTCGGTCTGTAGCCGCCAGAGTCGCCATGGAGGGAGGTGTTCAGTCGGGCAACGACGATAGAATGAACCTGTTTGTACGTCAGCGCACACCTGATGGGACTTGGAGATCAGCGTCCTTGATGAGCAGCTTGGGACAGGCGGCAATGATCAAGCAGCCGTTGGCAGAGATGATCGACGGGAAGTGGCTTGCTGATCCATGGACAGGCATGCAGACATCCATCCGACGACTACTGCTGCTGCTGCTCGTGCAATGCGGATCATGCAGCCTGCCGACAGCCAACCGGCTGGTGGCCAGCCGGCAGCCACACAGCGGCTGTTGCGTTGCGTGGCTGGTGGCCGCTCACGGCAGACACTTGCTCGCATCCAACCAACCGGCTGCTGTGGCCAACCAACCAACCAACCAGCCAACCAACCAGCCAGCCGGCTGATGTGGCCAATCGGCTGCGTGCGTGTCGGCAAAACGGATTTGGTGGCACAGACACTGCAGACACCGCGATATAAAAGCGGCTGCCCGGTTGCCTGCTCTGCTCCAAACCACCGCTCTCCACAGCCAACCACCTGCAATCCACACCAACAACCACAATCCCACAACCAGCAATGACCATCACGCTGCAGTCGTTCCCCGCCGGTCCCAACGGTTTCTTCCGCGCGCCGGTCCTCCTCACCGGCCCGACCGAGGCCGTGCTCATCGACGGCGGCTTCACGCTCAGCGACGGCAAGGCGGTCGCCGACGCCATCACGGCCAGCGGCAAGACGCTGACGACCATCTACATCAGCCAGAGCGACCCGGACTACTACTTCAGCCTGCTGCCCATCAAGACGCTGTTCCCCAACGCCAAGGTGCTTGCGGCGTCGGCCACCATCGCCGCCATCAACGCCAGCGTGCAGAAGAAGCTCGACGTGTGGGGTCCGCAGCTCAAGACCAACGGCCCGCAGACGCTCGCCGACGTGGTCATCCCGACGGCCTTTGACGGCACGTCGCTGACCGTCGACGGCGAGACCATCGACATTGTCAGCGTGTCGATCCCCAACCGTCGCTACCTGTCTGTGCCGAGCCTCGGCGCCATCGTGGGCGGCGTGCTGGTGTTCTCTGGCGTGCATGTGTGGGTGGCCGACACTCCCACTCCCGAGCAGCGCGCCGTGTGGATCGGCATCCTCGACGGTATCCTCGCACAGGGACCCAAGGTCGTTGTGCCGGGCCACATGAAGCCCGACGCGGCCGTCGGCGTGGATGCCGTGCGGTACACGCGCGATTACCTGGTTGCGTTCGAGGCGGAGCGCGCCAAGGCAGCCACCAGCGCCGAGCTCAACGCCGCCATGAGAGCGCTGTACCCGAATGCCGGCATGGAGGTTGCCCTCGACATTGGCGCCAAGGTCGTGCTCGGCGAGATGAAGTGGGGCTAAGCATGCCGTCTGTCTGTCCGTCAGTCAGTCTGTCACTCTGTCTCGCCCATCACATCCGATCATGAGCATCCGTATATATCAATCCCCCAATGAACCCATCACACACAATGCAAGCTGCTCTGCTGCCTTTCTTTGTTGTCTGGCTGCTCTCCAGACTGCTCTCCAGGCGGCTCTCCAGACTGCTGCTGCACCAAGCAGTCACTCGGATGGCACGGCACATGCACTCACAGCAACTGCTCAACAATCTGCTCCATTGCGACTGATCGGATGTCGTCATTGGCACTCCTTGCAGTCAGCGCATGCACATGCAGCCAATGCTTGGATCGCCTGCCTGCTACACACACACATACACACACACACACACGTCTGCGACTCGCACGCCTGCGACTGGCAGCACAGTCGATGGATGCCAGACTGGCCGTCCAACCACAAGTGACAATCTCACTCAAACTCCGACGATGAGTTGACTCACCAGCCAGCCAATCAATGCTTTTCTTGTGTCTGTCCATGGCCGACACTCTGCCAAACTCCGACTGAGATGGATGGTTGGCTGGCATTGATTGTTGTGTGGTGATCACATCAACCATGCAAGTGCAGTGTTGGCTGCTGGCAAGCGTCGCAGTCATCCTTGCATCCACTCTCAGCCCATCATCGCTGATGTGGAGCCGTTTGAGCAGGCGATGCGTGACACTGAGACATGCACGGCCATTGTCGCAGTCGATGCCACACTGCCTCGCTTGCAGTGTCTGCCCTGATGGGCCAAGCAGCCAGCCACTCCAGCCACATCCAGCAACACTCTCCATCAAGCCAGCCAATGAGAATTCGGCGGAGTTGGGTCCAGATCCAGCAACACCAAAGTCGTCGCTGCAGCCAGACAAGCCAATGAGAATTCGGCAGTGCCAGCTTGAACGTGTCTGTCCGCTTGTCAAACACAACGACGCATCGCCTGATCATGACCGTCGATGTTGTCGGTTCACATCTGCAACCCCAGCATCTCGTTGAAACTCGTTTCAGTCGGGCCAGATGTTCGCATCGGCGTGGCTCGAGTGAGTCTGGACACTTGACTGTGTTTCGTGTCTCAGCAAGTGGCAGTCCACACTGCAACTTGATCCCACCTGGTGCCGCCAAGTGTCTGCAACCGTCACTCTCCCGTCGCCATCCAGCCAATCACCAATCACGTTCATCGTCACCCACAGTCGCATCTCCATCCACAGCTGGCTGGCTGTCCTCTGCATTCAGCCTCCGTCGACACTCGTATGACCCATCTGCATCCAGCGTCCAATCACCCGTCCGTTCGAGCACAGCGTCCCAGCCACATCGCATCCATATCGCGTTCTGGTCTCAATATCACTTCTTCCGCGTCTTCCTCAACCCCGTCTTTCCGTGCGTTCCTTGAACGTCTCGGTCGCCACCCTCAACAGCCCAGACGCATCCTTCGCCGGTCTCGACTCACAGCCATGTCCAAATTCCCATCGCTTCTGCACCGTGCCATGTTTGGCACCGTCCTCGTGATGATCCTGCTTGTGGCATCACTGTGGACAGAGGTCCGCGAAGCGAGCAGTGTTGTCATGGAAGACGCCATGCTGCCACAGCTGCCGCCAATAAGCACCAGCCACGACGACGGCGTGCCCAACATCATCCACTTCATCCATGGCCTGAAGCCAGACCCAAAGTTCACGCTGCTGCACTACATTGCCATCAAGGTGTGCTGCTTGCGTTGGTGCTTTGCTGGCAACACTCACGACATGCGTGGCACTCTAAATCTGCTGGCTGCTGACACGGTGCTGCAAGTCTGCCTTTATGGTCCACAAACCAGAGGCGATCTACTTTTACCACGTGTACAAGCCCACGGGCAAGTGGTGGGATCGGTCGCAAAAGTACATCACGCTCGTTCAAGTGCAGCCTGTCGAGAGCGTGTTTGGCAACAAGCTCGTCGAGGCTGCCCACATGGCCGATATCGTAAGACGACAGCCATGCATGTAGCCGCATGCTATCTGAGTGTATGTGTTCGTGATGCTCACACGCACTCGTCTGCGTCGCAGGTGCGCATGCAAGCCATTCTCAAGTATGGCGGCATATACATGGACATGGACGTCATCAGCTTCCACCCGTTCCCGGCCGAGTACTACAGCAAGACACCTGGCCTGACACTTGGCGAAGAGGGGTTCGGTGGAGCGTTTGGACTGTGCAATGCGGTGATCATTGCCACGCCGGGCCACTCGTTCATGACCGACTGGCTCAACAGCTACCGCGACTTCCAGTCCACCGAATGGGCCGAGCACTCGGTGCATCTGCCCAAGAAGATGTGGCTCGAGGACCCAGAGCGGATCCGCGTTGTGCATCACAGCCGCTTCTTCTACCCGACATGGGAGCCACACGGCGTCCAGCTGGCACACAACAGCACCAGCTGGGTGTTTGGCGGCGAGTCGTTTGTGGACGGCGACGGCCGGCGAATGTACAAGCAGCTGCTGTGGCACGCCTGGCACCACATTGCGGAAGAGTACCTGAAGGACTTGACAGTGGCAAAGATCCTCGAGCGCCAAACAAGCTTCACCCGCGGCGTTGCTCGGTTTGTGGAAGGCGAGCTGGACTGATCAATGAACGCAGCATCCTGTGAATGGCATCTGGTGTATGTGTGCAGCAATGGGGGGAGAAGGAGAGGGAGGAAGGGAAGGTGGAAGGAGAAAGAGTGAGAGAGACAGGAGAGAGACGACCCGAGCGATCCAAGCCGCCGTCGTCGTGCCGAGATTGCGACAACCACAGTTCAAACATCGGTATGGGATGAACGGCAAGACACACAAGTCATCGAAGGACGATGGCACGCAAGGCATACGAGACGAGAGACGTCACTTCATTAGATATCACGAACCAGGACATATTCAGCACAGCAGTCGTTGTAAATGTTGCGTTCTCGAAGCGCGATCCTGTAACCCATCTTGTCGATGCCGCGGTAGAAAGACGTTGCATACGGCAGCCAAGTCTCCTTGTCCTGGTCAAAGGACTGCTGGCCGGGCCATCTGGTTCCCCAGTGAACCTCGAGCAGGATCTGCTTGGGGAGGGACGCGAGTGGCTCCTTCTCGAGCGACTTGAACATCTTGAACTCGTAGCTGGATGATGGAGTGAGTGAGTAAGATGGGATCGGATGTGGCGGGATGAGAGGAGATGGGTCGCAGTGCGTCAGCTCAAGTATGCAGCGAGCCGTGTGCAGCAAGAGTGCCAGCGGTGTCTCACCCTTCCACGTCGACCTTGAAGAGGTGGATCTTCTTGACGTCGAGGTCCTTCATCATCGTCGTCAGAGTCTTGTACTGGCGGCCGTCCACGACGTCGTTGGTGTCGGAGACACACCACGGGTGGAACTCGGTCGTGGGGTTGGACCAGTTGCCAGTGCAGTCGAACGTGTAGATCTTGGGATGCAGCAGGCGGCGAGTCAGTCGATCCGCACTCACACACACACACGCACACTCATGAAGTGTGGTTGCCACCGGCATCATACCTTGCACTTGTTGCCAACAAACTTGTGCATGGCTTCCTCAAAGTTAAAGTCGCCGTTGCTGCCAATGGAGAAGATTGTGCATTGCTCGTTCTCGCTTGTCTGCAGGTACTCGGGGCACATCCACTTGGGGCCGTCGGGGTGTCTGTCTGACGGGTTGTTGGCATACGCGATCTCGTTTGTGGAGCCAAACCTGGCATGGCAGGCAGTGGTCAGATATACATCGGTGCAGTGGATGGACAGTGGATGCATGGATGGGACAGCGGATGGGCAGCGCATCGACAGCGCATCGACAGCAACTGCTCACCGCTGGATCTTGAGCATGTCGCATTGATGAGTCGGGATCATGGCCGCGTGTGCCGAGTGAGACTGTTTGCAACACGGATCCGTGTCAGCCATCGCACAAACACACAATGCAGTCGGCAGAGCAGGCTGCGTGAGCCATACACACGTTCATGCTTGCAAAGTGCTCGATATGCTCACGAGGTGCGCTGTCCAGCTGGTCAAGGACCTTGAGCATCTGCTTGTGCTTGAAGTCGGACCAGCACACCTCGTTGCGGTCAAAGTCGGCTGTCTTCATAATGCACTGCGACAGCTCGGCCACCTCGCGGTCAAGAGCCGGCACAGGGCGAGAGAAGCCCGGAAACGTCGACTGGGACGCGCTTTGGGACAGCGGCTTGCCATCGTCCAGAGCCGAGTACTCGCGCTTCGAGTTCAGCGTGAAGATGACAATCAGGGCAGCGAGGAACGACACCAACAGTGTCATGCGCATGTTGGCTTTGCTCATGATGGACGGCGTGGAATGCGGCGAGCGGTCCCAAATGTTGCAAGCTGCTTGGGCACCTCGAGTTGAATTTAAGGCAGGGGCAGTGCATTTGTTGTTGGAGGGAGCGTGTGTTGTGGCATCGAGCCGCCTTGCCACACTTGACGGCTGGATTGAACGGAGATGCGCCGCCGCTTGGCTGCGCACGCTTGGTTGTTGTTGCAGCGGCTGTTGTCGCATCGATGCGAATATCCAACTCCGCAATGCTGGCCAATGAGCGAATTTCTTGGCTGGCTGACTGCGTTTTACAGCATACATAATAATCATGACTGCCGACACTGAATAAACGGGATGGGGGAGACACACAGCACCATGTGGCATTTGCAGGTGTATTTGGCTTTGGCTATGAAGGATAAACAATGTTGCAATCGGGAGTAGAGTCCAGTCGGTAGTTTTGTGGAGGTCGCTGCGGAAGCAGGCTGCCAAAGGCATGGCTCAAGGCGTCCCAGTGCCAGTCAATGTCCTTGCATCGGTGCACGGCGATGAAGTTGTCAGAGTACTCCTTGGCCCAGTTTTGTCCGTACCAGCGATGCTCGAACCAGTCGTTGTCGTTGCTGATGTACTTGATCGGCCGGCCGCTGCCTGCGAGCCAGTCTCCCATCTTGCGATCTTCGTGGCCATACATGTCGTCGCGCGGCAATGGCGACGTGGACAGCCAGACGACGAGATCCCACGACAGGATGTACATCATGCCAGACATGGCCGGATTGGGGAACGGGTGCGGGAACTGGTCGGTCAGCTGCCGGCCAATGTACATGTTGGGATGCTCGTCGGTCGTGTTCCTGCTCAGACGATCGAGGTAGATGGACAGCCGTGGCAGGTGCACAAACGTGTCGTCGTCGCACTTGGCCACAAAGTCGTATGTGCGGCCAGTGCCAGCCGACGCCATGTCGCGACGGTCTTGAACGACATGTACGTCTTGCCTTCGTTCATGTTTTCGTCCATGTCCAGAACGACAATGTCGTTGTGGATCGCCTGCTCGAGACGCAGGTTGGCGATCTGGCGCTGCTGGATGGCTGGGTCCTTCTCGTCAACCTTGGGACGGCCAATGATGAACAGCAGATCAACGGTCGAGACGGGGCGAGAGAAGCCGTAGAATGTGCGAAGGAAGTGGCGAAGCAGAGCGGACCGCGAGGATGCTGTTGACAGCACGGCCAAGAGCAGCCGCTTGTGTCGCGGGCATTCGAACGCTGTTGGATCGTGGCTGTGGTCCCAAAGTGCCTTTGCAGTTGACTTGTTGACGGCGTCGGGATAGGTGGACGCCAACAGATGCGTGTTGGCACAGATGCGGGTGCGCCGGCAAGCTTCCTTATCACGCTGTATGGCGCTTCCAGCGTCTCATCTCGCCACAAGTATCCGCCGACCAGCAGGACGACCAGCAGAGCCAGCAGCGCCACGACCCGTGTTTGTATCGTCAGCGCCTTTGCAGACAGCATTGTGGTCGAAACAGCAAAGTGCGCAGGGGTCGTGGGTTTGGCGATTCTTATTGTGGGCGAGACAGGCGGGCAAACAAGCCTTGGAAGGACGCTCGGGACTGCATTTCGATGAGTGATCATTGTTGCGATGGGATTTTGCTGGCTGCCCACCAGCCCAACAGCGGAGTTTGGCACGACGTGCCATATAAAACCGAGATGGAATGATCTTGTCGCGCCTGTCCTTGCCTTCATCCATCCATCCATCCATCCATCCGTGACTCTGCTCACACCGTCATGTCAAAGGGACGCAAGCTTCTTCCTGCTGGCTTTGCCATCAACCGCCGCGCAGCCGTGCTCGTTGCCGTCGCGTGCGCAGTCCTGTTCTCGGCCATCTGGGCATGGCACCCTCACATCAACAAGCTCATTGCCCGTCCAGTCACGCCAGTGTCGTCGGGATACCAGTCGCCCGACTTTTGGCGCGCCAAGCTGTTGCGCGAGCTGTCCAACGAAGTCGTGCATGACAGTGAGTGAGCATGCTCGCGTGTTGCTGTTGTGCGTGTGTCGTGCAGCTGTGTGTCCTGCAGCTGTGTATCCTGCACAGCAAGCTGACTGCTGCTGCCACATCCGCCATGGACGCACCACAGACACGACGTACGAGAAGTTCAAGACACGCAGCGAGCCATCGTACTTTATGTATCTGCACCACAACTTTGATGTCGTGAGCTCCGAGATTCGCGAGTTTGGGTTCTGGAAGGACTGCATCAAGCAGAAGGAGGCACTCGAGCTGATCAAGAACACGCCTGGCAAGTCCAAGACTGTGGTACGTTGCAGCGAAGCATCCACAGCATGGGATGTGACGCTGGCCTTGACACTGATCCTTGACACTAACCTGGATGCTGATCCTTGACACTGACATGGAAACGCAGGTCGACATTGGTGGCAACATTGGCTCGTGCACGCTCTTCTTTGCTGCGATGGGATTCCGAGTGTACAGCTTCGAGCCGGCCCCGTCCAACTACAAGATGCTCGCAGCAAGCATCCAGGCCAACATCGACGAGGGTCTGTTCCAGACGTCGGGCGAGTCGTCGGTGTACCTTGTGCCGGCAGGAGCAGGCGTGGTTGAAGACTCGAGCACCATCTACTCTGAGATTGGCAACTACGGCAACAGCATCATCCTGCCCAAGAACGAAGGTGCACGGGCCGACGGCAGCCAGCCCGGCAACATCATGTCGGTTGGGGTCTTCCAGGGCGGACCCGAAAAGTTCCTTGCACAAGAGATCCACACTGTGCCGATCGACACGGTCGTCAAGGAGCGGATCGCATACATGAAGATGGACTGCCAGGCACGCAGCGATGAGTGATGCTTGAGCGTGAACAGGCTGGCGACTGACATGCTGGCATCCATGCATCCGTTCATTCCTGCATCCCCGCCTCACATCGCACAGGGCTACGAGATCTTTGCGCTGGAAGGTGCCACGACGCTCTTTGACACATACGGCGTTGACCAGGTGTTCTTTGAGTATGCACCCAACTGGATCATCCGCGTTGGTCGCAAGCCGACGGACATGCTCGAGTTCTTTGATCGCCATGGATACGTCATCTACAACAAGGGAAGCAAGCTGGCCCCCGAAGAGTTCCATTCGTTGACGGTCAACCTTGGACCGTCGTTCACGGATCTGGTCGCGTATTCCAAGGAGGTGAGTGAGACGAGTGTGCATCTGCTGTGATGAGTGCCATGGAAGCTGGCTGACTGTTGGTCGACAGGCATATCCCGACAAGGCATAGAGGGATGAGAGAGAGGCGATCGTTTCAGACCAATGAATATTCACATCACGACTGTGCGTCTGCCGAATTCTCATTGGCTTGTCTGGCTGCAGCGACGACTTTGGTGTTGCTGGATCTGGACCCAACTCCGCCGAATTCTCATTGGCTGGCTTGATGGGGTGTGTTGCTGGATGTGGATGGAGTGGCTGGCTTCTTGGACTATCAGGGCAGACACTGCAAGCGAGGCAGTGTGGCATCGACTGCGACAATGGCCGTGCATGTCTCAGTGTCACGCATCGCCTGCTCAAACGGCTCCACAACAGCGATGATGGGCTGAGAGTGGATGCAAGGACGACTGCGACGCTTGCCAGCAGCCAACACTGCACTTGCATGGTTGATGTGATCACCACACAGCAATCACTGCCAGCCAACCATCCATCCCAGTCGGAGTCTGGCAGAGTGTCGGTCATGGACAGACAACAAGAAAAGCATTGATTGGCTGGCTGGTGAGTCCACTCATCGTCGGAGTTTGAGTGAGATTGCCACTTGTGGTTGGACGGCCAGTCTGACATCCGTCGACTGTGCTGCCAGTCGCAGGCGTGCGAGTCGCAGACGTGAGAGTCGCAGACGTGTGTGAGGCAGGCAGGCGATCCAAGCATTGGCTGCAAGTGCATGCGCTGGCTGCAAGGAGTGCCAATGACGGCATCCGATCGGCCGCATTGCAGCAGATGGTTGGGCAGTTGCTGTGAGTGCATGTGCCGTGCCATCCGAGTGAGTGGTTGGTGCATCAGGAGTCTGGAGAGCAGCCTGGAGAACAGCCTGGAGAGCAGCCAGACGACAGAGCAAGGCAGCAGAGCAGCTTGCATTGTGTGTGGTGGGTTCATTGGGGGGAATGATATATACGGATGCTCATGATCGGATGTAATGGGCGAGACTGGCAGACAGACAGACAGAGTGACAGACAGGCAGACGGCATGCTTAGCCCCACTTCATCTCGCCGAGCACGACCTTGGCGCCAATGTCGAGGGCAACCTCCATGCCGGCAGTCGGGTACAGCGCTCTCATGGCGGCGTTGAGCTCGGCGCTGGTGGCTGCCTTGGCGCGCTCCGCCTCGAACGCAACCAGGTAATCGCGCGTGTACCGCACGGCATCCACCCCGACGGCCGCGTCGGGCTTCATGTGGCCCGGCACAACAACCTTGGGTCCCTGTGCGAGGATACCGTCGAGGATGCCGACCCACACGGCGCGCTGCTCGGGAGTGGGGGTGTCGGCCACCCACACATGCACGCCAGAGAACACCAGCACGCCGCCCACGATGGCGCCGAGGCTCGGCACAGACAGGTAGCGACGGTTGGGGATCGACACGCTGACAATGTCGATGGTCTCGCCGTCGACGGTCAGCGACGTGCCGTCAAAGGCCGTCGGGATCACAACGTCGGCGAGCGTCTGCGGGCCGTTGGTCTTGAGCTGCGGACCCCACACGTCGAGCTTCTTCTGCACGCTGGCGTTGATGGCGGCGATGGTGGCCGACGCCGCAAGCACCTTGGCGTTGGGGAACAGCGTCTTGATGGGCAGCAGGCTGAAGTAGTAGTCCGGGTCGCTCTGGCTGATGTAGATGGTCGTCAGCGTCTTGCCGCTGGCCGTGATGGCGTCGGCGACCGCCTTGCCGTCGCTGAGCGTGAAGCCGCCGTCGATGAGCACGGCCTCGGTCGGGCCGGTGAGGAGGACCGGCGCGCGGAAGAAGCCGTTGGGACCGGCGGGGAACGACTGCAGCGTGATGGTCATTGCTGGCTGTGTGATTGTGGTTGTTGGTGTGGATTGCAGGTGGTTGGCTGTGGAGAGCGGTGGTTTGGAGCAGAGCAGGCAACCGGGCAGCTGCTTTTATATCGCGGTGTCTGCAGTGTCTGTGCCACCAAATCCGTTTTGCCGACACGCACGCAGCCGATTGGCCACAGCAGCCGGCTGGTTGGCTGGTTGGCTGGCTGGTTGGTTGGCCACAGCAGCCGGTTGGTTGGATGCGAGCAAGCGTCTGCCGTGAGCGGCCACCAGCCACGCAACGCAACAGCCGCTGTGTGGCTGCCGGCTGGCTGCCGGTTGATTGTCGGCTGGCTGCATGATCCGCTTTGCACGAGCAATAGCAGCAGCAACAGTCGTCGGATGGATGTCTGCATGCCTGTCCATGTGAAATCCCCACTCAGCACGCTGTCGGCATATGTTCATGGCCTGTAAAAGGTGCAACTGCTGGTGCTGTTCATTCCATCCCATCCATCATCACGCTGGCAGCCATAACCACTCCAAATCGCAAGCAGGCAGAGCACCAGAACGCCTGGTTTTTAAAACGAGAGTCCACAAGAAAGAAAGGTGGCGAGGACCGTTTACGAGTAGAGGTCGTCGTCAGCGCCAACCTGCTCCTCGAAGCCGGCACCAGCGGCAGGTGCGCCGCTGGAAGAGCCTGGTGCGCCACCGGCAGACTCGGGGAACTTGAACGACGAGCCAAAGCCAAGACGCTGCTGGAGGTTCTGTGCAAACATCTCGTACTTGCGAATGTCATTGTCGGACACGGAGCGGCGGGCGTACTTCATGGCCTCCTCAAAGTGTGCCTTGGTGATCTCGGGAACGGGGTCGGTGTCGTCGTCCATAATTTCCTCGCCGCGTGTTTCGGCATCCTTGCGAGCACGCTCCTTGTCCACCTCCTTGCTGATGGACTCGCGAATGGCAAGCTTACACGCACGCTGGCAAATCTCGGTCAAGTCGGCGCCAGAGAAGCCGTGAGTGTTCTTGGCCATGAACGCAAGGTCGACGTCGGGCGAGATGGGCGACTTGCGGAGGGCAGCCTTGAGGATCGAGTAGCGGGATCCCTCGTCGGGGAGGGGGATGTAGATGAGCTGGTCGAGACGGCCGGGGCGGAGAAGCGCACCGTCGATCTGGTCGGGACGGTTGGTGGCTCCGATAACAAACACGTTCTTCTTGGCGTTCATGCCGTCCATCTCAGTGAGGATCTGGTTGAGCACACGGTCGCCGGCACCGCCACCATCGCCGCCGCCGCCGCCACCGCGGGCCTTGGCGATCGAATCGAGCTCGTCAAAGAACATCACACAGGGTGCGGCAGCACGTGCCTTGTCAAAGACGTCGCGGACGTTGGCTTCGGACTCGCCAAACCACATTGTAAGAAGCTCGGGACCCTGGATGCAAGCGGTTTGTTAGGAAGGGTTCCAAGCAGCAAGAGAGGCATGGCAAAGACAGACATACCTTGATCGAGATAAAGTTGGCCTGGCACTCGTTGGCAATGGCCTTGGCAAGGAGCGTCTTGCCACATCCGGGAGGGCCGTAGAAGAGGACACCCTTGCTGGGGTTCATGCCAAACTTGAGGAACTTCTCGGGGTGCTCGACGGGGTACTGCACTGTCTCCTGGAGCTCCTGCTTGACCTTTTCGAGACCGCCAATGTCGTTCCACGACGTGGTGGGCACCTCGACAATGGTCTCGCGCAGGGCAGCGGGGTTGGAGACGCCGAGCGAGTAGCGGAAGTTGTCCATGCTGACGGCGAGCGAGTCGAGGACCTCGGCATCGATCGTCTCCTCGTCAAGGTCAATGAGATCCATCTTCTCACGAATCTGCTGCATGGCGGCCTCGGAGCACAGCGAGGCCATGTCGGAGCCGACGTAGCCGTGGGTCTCCGAGGCGATCTGCTCGAGATCGACGTCTTCGCCGAGCTTCATGTTCTTGGTGTGGATGCGGAGGATCTCAAGACGGCCGGTGGGGTCGGGGATGCCAATGTCGACCTCGCGGTCAAAGCGGCCAAAGCGGCGGAGAGCGGGGTCGATCGAGTTGGGGCGGTTGGTGGCAGCCATGACGACCACGTTGGAGCGGGCCTTGATGCCGTCCATGAGGGTCAAGAGCTGCGACACGACACGGCGCTCAACCTCGCCATTGGTCTAGAGAAGCAATCGCAGAGCAACAGACAGACAGTGTGCGTGTGCGTGTGCGTGCGCGCGTGTCAGCAAGCATGTCGGGTTATGTGGGGCAGAGCGCGGGCAAGCTATAAGAGAGAGAGCGCCATGAACGCACCTTTTCACGCTTGGGGGCAATCGAGTCAATCTCGTCAATAAAGATGATGGCGGGGCTGTTCTTCTCGGCCTCCTCAAAGGCTTTGCGCAGGTTGCTCTCGGACTCGCCGGCCATCTTGGACATGATCTCAGGGCCGTTGATGAGGAAGAAGAAGGCGCCGGTCTCGTTGGCGACGGCGCGCGCAATCAGCGTCTTGCCGGTGCCGGGAGGGCCAAACATGAGGATGCCGCGGGGCGGCTTGATGCCGATGCTCTTGAAGAGCTGGGGGTGGCGCAGGGGCAGCTCGACCAGCTCGCGGATCTGGGCGAGCTGCTTGCGGACACCGCCAATGTCGTCGTAGCCGACCTGCGACAGGTTCTGCTCCTCCTCCTCGCGCTTGATGGGATCGCCCTCGCAGTGGATGACCGTGTCCTGGGCGACGATGCAGTAGGGGGCGGGGTCGACCTCGACGACCTTGAACTCGACCAGACGCATGGCGCCGCGGACGGTGAAGAGATCGCCCTTGCGCACGGGGCGGTAGGCCTCGAGGAAGTAGGGCTTGAGGTAGATGTCAAAGAGGTTGCCGGTCAGGCCCTCGACGGTGTCGTCGATGGGCAGCACGTGGATGCGCTGGCCGTACTTGATGTCGGTGCAGGGGTGGACCGAGACGACGTCGCCGAGACGCAGACGCAGGTTGGAGCGCACGACCTTGTTGACTCTGATCTTTGTGGGCTCGACCTCGTCGTCGGCGAGCACAATGAGCACCGTGTCGCGGCGCATCTTGCCCTTGAGGATGACGGTGTCGCTGCGTGCGTGCGTGTGTGTGTGCGTGTGTGTGCGTGCGTGTTGGCGAGCGTGGGCAGGTGAATGACCAGGGTGCGTCAGTCTGCGTGCAGTCGTGCGTGCCAGGCAAGGGTTTCTCTCTGGACAACGCCAGGCAGGCAGGCAGCCAGGCAGCCAGCTGGAGCGCACTGTGACCAGGGTCTTGCAACGTCGCGCATGCAAGCAGCCAGGCAGGCTGCCAGACTGCCAGCCAGACGGCTGCCTCACACGGCTGTCTCACGGCCGTCTCACACGCCGCTCGGGCTGCATGCCGGCGGCAAAGGAAGCACAGCAGCAAGCGACGAGCGACGAGACAATAGCCGGCAGAATGCATGGCAGATTCATAGAGTGCATAGCAGATACATAGAGTGCATAGAGTGCATAGCAGCAGAATGCACAGCACGAGGCAGCAGCCACTCACCCACGGAACAGCTGCAGCGACTCCATGGTCTGCGTGTTCATGGTGCAGACCGAGTTGTCGTCGTTGGTGGCATCGTCGACAATGAGCTTGTTGGGCGACGCCTTCTTCTTGAGGATGGCGTACGCCGTGTCGTCGGGCTTGTCCTGCGTCAGGTCCGACGGGTTGACGTCACTGCGGGCCGGCCCGTCGAGACAGGCGAGTCAGTCAGCCAGCCAGCCAGCAAGCAAGCAGGCGAGTCGGCAAGGGTGTGTGCGTTGGTCGGCAGCGCCGTGAGGGCCGTGCCAAGATTCAGCCAGCAGAGGGGCCAGGGTCGGGCGTGTCAGTCTCGGCATGCTTGCTGGCAGACAGACAGGTGGACAGACTGGCAGAAAGGCTGGCAGACAGACAGGCAGACAGACAGGCAGACAGGCAGACAAGCTGGCAGAGGGCGACGTACGAGAGCTTTCCGGCTGTCATTGGTGGTGTGTTGGAGGGTGGGAGGATGGATTGACGGGAAAGTTGCGCGGTAAATCCCACCAAAGTGAATCTGAGCCAACGGCCAGACAGGAGCCATCGAGAAGCATCGAGAAGGAAACAATCACCGGTCTTGGGTGTGCTCGGTGGGGATCCACCATAGAACAGCAAGCCTGCATATGGTTCCATTCATTCGCGGCCAGACGAGGGATCAGACAGCAGCAGTGACGGCCGCTCCGACACTGACCGGGCAGTGCCATCACCGTCATTGCCATTGCCATCACCGTCATCGCCATGAACCGGTCGATTGGCGTGCTGGCGCTCGTGTCGCTGCTCCTGGACCGTGGATTCAAGCCAATGCCCAGCACCCCGAGTGTCATTCGGTGCTCGCAACGGCAATGTCAGTGGCTGACACTGCTGCTGTTCAATCGGATCTCTATGCCGTCCGTCAGGACGATCCGCGTTTTCACAAAGCAGATGCACACGGACATCGCCGCCTTCGATGGGTTGGGTTTGCTGCAGCAGTCGTTGCACGGCGACAGGGGTTGGGCCCGTCCACTTGTCGATCGGCAGCATCAGCGTCCGCCGGATCAATTCCATGCACCCAATCGAGCACAGCATATACACGGACACCAGTAGAGACTGGTGGATGTGCCACGGCCCGAGTATGACCATCGGCGCGTAAAAGCCAATAATACTCGCAACAACAGCGATGAAGGTGCTGCACAGGATAAGAAACATATATGCCACCTTGAACCCGGCCGGCGCGTGTCGCAGGTCGACCAGCACGTACCGCAGCAGAAACAGCCGCAGTGCAAGATCGCCGAGGGCAACCACGCCCGGCCAGCCGTTGTTGATATAGTAGCTCACGAGCCGCGCCCGCAAAGGGAAGAACTGCCGAAAAGTGCCAACGACCGACACGACGCCGACACTCACGACGCCAACCTGCACCCAGGTCACGAGCCCGTTGCTGATGCGCCTGGAAACAAACGGTGCAATGGTGCGCAGGAACTCGAGCTGCGACAAGGCGAAGAAGGCGACTTGGACGTGGATGTGGATACGGAGAATGATGGAGAGAGGCTCAAAGGCGAAGTTCTCTGGCGTCAATAGCCGGAACAGGCTCGACAAGAGAATGCCCACGACCGGGTAAACCGTGAGGCACGTCACTTGCAGGAACGTGGAGTATCGCGACGCTGGAAGGCCAAAGAGGTCGATAAGACTCACGGTCGAGACCACGAGAATAAACACGGCCAAGGCAATATTGGCAATGAAGAGCGGCCGTGTTGACATGTCTGCTGGTCTGCTGGCACTATGCTTGGTATCAGTGGCTTGTCGGCGCTGGCGGACCGCTGATGGGCCGCTGGCGGCTGTGAATGGTGTCTGGGACTGCCGTGCTCGTGCTTCCAGCCGACGGAAGGATATCCCGTATATAACGCAATGGCACAGGCTTGCCTCGCACACTGAGCTCCCTCTCGTCACACTGCTACCGAATCGTGATGCAGCTGGATTTCGGTCGAACCGTTTGGTTCAGAGCAGGGCTTCACTTGGCTCAAACGGAGCAGCGCGTCGACAATGGACACGGTTTGATTTCGCAACAAACCGGCAGCCGACTGTTTCGTCGCCTCGCATCCCTGGACGCAGTCTCTCGCAACAACGTCTATACAAGAGTGCATCTGGCCTAAAAGCAACAACGTCTTGTTGAAAACGAGCTGTATTTTCTATCGAGCATTCACAGCAGACTCCTGAACCATGGATGCAGCTGGCGTAGGCGACTCGCCACACACACCGCCACCGCCACCACCGTCCATCATCGCACTTGAGTTTGCTGAGCGCATGGCCGAATTCATCAGACGCGGCTGCACTGGCGGCTTGAGCTTCTTTGGCCCAGGCTTGGCCGCTGACTTTTGTGACAACCGTCGTGCCGGTCGCGCGAGTGACTTGCGCAGCAGTTCCATGCATCCGATAGAGCCCAGCATGAGCACCGAGGTAAGCTCGTTTTTGAACACCTGCCACGTGTTGAGGTCCGACTCGGGTGCCAGAAACGCGAGCAGAACGGCCGCGACAATGACCAGAAAATTGGCCAGGATGAGAACGGCGTAGACGCCGCGGAAACCCAGAGAGGCGCCCTTGAGACGCAGCAGCACGTAGTAGAGATTGAAGCCCTGCAGGAACACGTCCGACACGCCAATGAGTGCTGGCCAGATGTTGGTAATGATGCGCGCCAGCCTGTAGTATGGCGAGGTTGGCGGAGTGAAGAGGCGGAATCCAAACGCGATGCAGACCACACCCATTGCAACCACGACTGCAAGCGCACGGTCGATCCAGAGTGGTGTGAGGCGTGCGGATATAAACGGCGCCATGGTGCGCAGGAACTCGAGCTGGGCAAGGCCAAACAACGTAAACTCGATGTACACAAGAAGGTACGCCGTTGTGACGATTGCGTAAAATGTCGAGGGCGGCGCCTCTGCCAAGAAGTTGGCGGAAATAAGGATGGGTGTCACTAGGTACATGACGATGATTGTGGCGCGCAGGTAGCGGCAGTACGGCGTGGACGGCATGCGGATCAGCGTGAGCAAGAACACGGTTGCTGCCATGTAGATGCCACCGCCCAGAGCGAGAACTGTAATGGTCAGAGGCAGCATGGTGTGTGCGCGCGTGCTGGGAGGGAGCCTTGTGGAAAGACACGATCTGGTGGCGATCTACTGGCGGTAGTTATCGGATCTGAGGCGAGGCCGTTTCTTGCGGTCTTTCTCCGCTTGCTTGCCAGCAACGATGGCGTCGGCCATGGAAACGACAGCTGTAGCCACAACCACGGCCACGACCACGAACACCAGCAGCAACGACCACCCGCTGTTTGGCGCTCTGTGCGACGCCTGCCGCACCGGCGACCTCGAGCGCGTGCGCACGCTGACGCAGGCCGACCTGGTGCCGGTCAACACCCGCGACGCCTGGGACTCGGTCCCACTTTTCTACGCCGCGCTGTGCGGCCACGTCGCCGTGGTGCGCTTCCTGCTCACCGAGGCCGGCGCCGTGTGCGACCCGCACACGTTCGAGGGCGAGCGGTGTCTCTACGGCGCCCTCACGCAGGAGATCCGCTCGCTGCTGCGGGCCCACCGCTTCTCCAAGGCCGTCGACCCGGGTGCCGAGTTTGGCGGCTTCTTGCACCGGCTGTGGGCCGCGCCGGCCGACGCTGCCGCGGACTTCAGCTTCCGGCTGCGGCGGCCGGCGAGCGTGCGCGATGTCGACGTGGCGCAGGCGGCAGGCACAGCTGCGAGAGACGCCGTGCTCGGGTACCCGAATGCGACGCTCGATCCCGACAACGCCGACTTTGTGCTCGTGTGGGTCCACCGGCCGGTGCTGGCGGCGCGGTCGCCGTACTTTGCCCAGCAGCTGGCGGGCCGGTGGTTCGGCCGGAACACGGTGCAGGTCTCGAACAAGGTCGTCACGCTCGACATCCTGAACGCCGTGCTGCTGTTCCTGTACACGGGCCAGATGGCGCGCAGCGTGCAGCCGGACGAATGGGCCAACTGGCGCTTTGTGGCGAGCCTGTGGCGCGTCGGTGCGCTTGTGCATGCCATCGACCGCCTGATCGAGGCAGAGGGCACCATGGGCGGTAAGGGCAAGGGCGGCAAGGCGGTCATGACGCGCGACATCAAGCCCGTCCAGACCGACCTGCTGGCGCTTGTCGACGCGCTGCTGGCTGCGGCGTCGCTTGAACTGGGGCTGCCATCCGGCGATGCAGCCAACAGCAGCAGCAGCAATGGCAGTGCCGCGACGGCGGCTGAACCTTCTCATCCAGCCGATCCGGCATCGCAGGATCACAGCAACTTGCAGCAGCAGCCATCGGCCAGCACCGACGCCGAGTCAAGGCGGCTGTCTCGGCACACGCTGCTGGCAGCCGCACAGCCAGACATTCTGATCTGCGTCGACACGGTCGTCTTTCCATGCCACAAGGCGTTTCTGCTGCGCAGCGAATACTTTGCAGTCATGATGTCTGGCCGCTTTGCCGACTTGGCTGCCTCGCCCTCTTCCCAATCCACGTCCCCGTCTGCAACCGCACACTCCAAGACGCCACATGCGGCACCCGGCCCACCACGGCCGCCTGTCACGGCCGCGGTGACTGCGTGGCAGGACGCGTGGTCGTCCCTGCCGTCGCTGCATCTGCGGTCCATCGAGTCGCCGCCCGTCTTTGCATGCGTTCTCGAGTATCTCTACAAAGTATACACACCGCCCCCATGCCCTCGCCATTCCCCTCCACACACACGCGCGCGCATCCCTGCTGACCCTGTGCACCCAAGGACGATATCGCCTCGACAGTGACGCCAGAGATTGCCCGCGACCTGCTGCTCGCCGCCGACCTCCTCCTCCTCGACCGCCTCAAAACCGCCGTCGTGCTCTACATCACAACCACACCGGCCATTCTGCCGTCGCCGCCATCGCCGCCGCTCCTCGACCCGTACGACCTCATGCGCACCGCATGGGCCCTCAACCTCCCGCGTCTCGAGAACCACGTGTCGCAGTACTTTGCCCGCTGCCTGTCGACCGACATGGTCGACTCGCCCGAGTTCCTGGACCTCGTCACCGAGAGCGCGCAGAGCATCCGCGCGCGACAAGAGACCGACACCGTTGTTCTGATCGACGATCTGCGCTTCTGGATCGGCCGCACGGTCGGCGTCACGGATGCTGGCGGCACCATGCTGACCGGCAGCGGCAGCGAGTGGGCAGCCAAAATGGCCGTCTACGACTCGAAAATGGCGCTCCTTGAGCGCGCGCTCGACACGCTCGACATGGACATATAAACATGTGTATGGATGTGTATGGATGTGTGTGTGTGGATGCATGCCTGTCAGTACAGAGCCGCGCCAAACATTTATTGCTCTCGTTGTGGTGTGGTTGTAGAGTGTTTGTGGAGTGGAGGCTGGCTGCATGGACGGCCGCACACCGTCGACACGCATCAGCTGCCCGGTGTGTCCAGCATCGAAATGTCAAGGTCGGGCAGTTCCGTCTGCGAGTTGGTCAAGTCGTCAAACAACTCCATGTCCACGTTCATGTCCATGTTCGTGGCATGGGAATGCTCGGCGGCAAGAGCAGAGGGAATGGCAGGCTGTTGTGCCGTGCTGGGGATGGGATCGGTTGCCGGTGGAGAAGCAGCCGCCATCGCGTCGGGCGTTTGCGGTATCAGCGGCGACGACAGTAGGCTGATGGGCTCGGCCTGGCCAGACAACGGCGATTGACGAGCAGGCTGACCAGGCGTCAGAGATGCAGTGTCGACTTCGGTTGGCGCAGACGCAGACGCAGACACAATGTCGACTTCGGTTGGCGCAGGTGCTGGTGCCGGTGCTGGTGCTGGCGCAGACTCGGACACGATCGGCATGGCAGGCACATCATTGCGCGTGCTGTCCTCATCGCCGCTTGCAATCTCCTCAATCGTGGCGACATTGACTTGAACGCGATCGTGGTCATCACGAGGAGGCTGTTCTTGGTCAGCCGCAGGGCCGTCATCATTCTCCTCAAGGACAATCTCGACGCCGCGGCTCTTGCTGCTCGGCGCAAACAGGTTGCCGGTGAACATGGCTGGCGAGGCATAGAGATGGCTCAGGTCGGCACTGCTTCGGGCTGCCGACACGTACGCGGACGAGTCGGACACGCGCGGCATCAGGTTCTTCAGGGGCCGTCCTGGTCGGGTTGGCGAGGACTTGGCTGGCTTAGCGGCAGGCTTGCCAGGGATAGTTGGCGTGCCCGACGTAGCGGGTGGCGGCGACGACTTGTCCTTGCTCTTGCCGTCTGCAAAACTCGGTTGGGGCGTAGGCAGAACTTGGCTTGAACGACGGTACGACGTTTTCACAAACAGGTTCTCAAACGATGGATCCGCTGCACCAGCATGTCAGTTGTCGTGCATCGGGCACTCGACGGGCTGGATACTTCGGATATGCACGACATACCAAGCATTTGGCTCACTGCCGTATCGTCGCGTGCCCGTTTCGTCCCCGTCTCGGCTTGGGGAAGACTGTCACCAACGCGCTTGGGCGGAACCGAAGAGCGATCAGACGGCTGGCTGCTGCGCGATGATGATCCATCAAGCGCGAGAGAAGTGTCGAACATTTGGAACGAGACAGACTTGGAGCGCGGCGCTGGCGCAGTGGACGGCGGCAATGCCTTTGCAGCTGGCGCACGAGACTCGGCCGTAAGCTTTTCAATCACAGGCCGCGACGCCGTGCCGGATGGAGCCAACTTTGCGACTCCCGGCGCGACACTGGCTGCAGCAGCTGGTACCGGAGGCGGCACTTTGGCAGGCGGCGGGGGCAGCACAGTCAACGATGCCCGTTTGGCTGGCGGCACAGTCTTGGCTGCCGGCCGATTGAGCTGCTCCAAGTACGCGCGCTCCAGGCCGTCAAGCACGAGATGCATCACTTCCGACGACACTTTGCCAAACTGTTTCCATGTGAGGTTGGACTCTGTGCCTGCACAACCAATCTGTCAGCGTTGCGCTAATGTGCTGTCCAACACCATGACTCGCGCGGCTTACCCCAAGAGATTATCGGGATTTCGGGCTCGGCTCTCGTGTCCTTGCTTCTCCTGCTACCGACGGCAGAGTCCACAACGGGCTTGCCGATGGCATAAATGGATGGGCCCATAATGTCACATTTCTGGCGTGTGCATTCCGGTCAGCAAGATGCACGGCCGTACACTTTGAGCGACATGGCATGCAGACCTTGGCAAGACCGAGTTGTGAATCTAACGCAGACACTGACTGCTTGACATAAAAGTCGAGCAACACGGCGTGTACGAGCTTCTTTTGCAGAGTCACTGCAGCCAGAGGCAGGTTTGTTTAGCAGTGTGCATGCCGGCACCGTGGGCATCCAGCGCACGAGTTACCATTTGCATCGATGCATGCCATGAGCGCCGTCGCGGGGAAATCAATGCCAATGAACACGACGCCCTTGGCAGCGATGGACGGCCTGGCCAGCCATGAATGTGCGCTGTCAGCCAAAACCGCCTTCAACACCACAGCGGTTGGCATGGCAACTTACAGCTCCTCCATGGCTTTGCGGATCTCGGTATCCACATAGATGTCGCGCATCTTGGACGGACACACAATGATGGACATCCAGTGTCAGCAGGGCAAGACAGCAGCAGCCGGCGCACGAGACCAAACATACATAGCTCTCCTTGGAAACGCCTCGGGTGTAGGGCATCTGGATATCCATGACAGCGTAGCCATCGTCGACGAGCATGCCCACAAACTTTCGAAGGGGCTCGATCTGCACACACTGTCAGAAACAGTGTCCACAAGCGCAATACAGCCAGGTTTGCACATACATCGGCTTCGGTGACACCCGCCTTGCCGTACCTAGACCAAAAACAAAGAGGATTGCCAATCCTCGTTAGCTTCCCATGCTGGTGGCATGCAAAGTACTTTACATTCGTGCAAACATACTGTTGACGAAGCCTGCCATACAAAGCGCACCAGTCAGATCAATGAACACGGTCTGGTGTCATGCCAAGCAGCCTCCTTACGTTGTGTATGCAACAATAAACAACAGCCCCGGATGCGTCTTGAAGTTTGACCTGCCATGACCGTCAGTCTCGGCAATCTTAGAGCCACAAGACAAAACCGCGACGCATCACGCCAACATACGTGGTATGAATGGCAGAATCGTATCCAGAGGGCGTCATGGTCAGACCGATTTCCTGGCCCCACGTCTTGTCGCTGACAGCAGCAGACTTGCGTTTTGAAGGCGACAGCGATGATGCACGAGGTAGCTGGCGCGATGGCTGTGCAGAAGACTTTGTGGGTGACGCATGCTTGGCAGAGGCCGACTTGAGCGAGGGCTGTGTAGACGAGGTTGATGCCGATACCGACTGCGAGGCAGCTGCAGGTGCGTGTGCTGCTGGGATGGACGTGAGGCCCTTGGCCATCTCGTGTTGGCGAGACAGAGCCGGAAAGTCGTGCGATAAGGGCTGCATGTCTGTCTTGGCCACATGGGCTGCTGCTGCTGCTGCTGCTGAAGCCACAGTCTCGGAACCGGCAAAGAGTGGGATCGGTAATGCCGGCAGTGCTGGAAGACTAGGAGGCTGGGCTGCATCCCTGGCTGCGGTGGAGCCATGCGGCTCTTCGGCTTGGCCGTCTTGATAAAAGCATGTCCAGTATTTGCTGTGGGCTTCCTTGACATCGCGGATAGTCCTGAGTGCGTAAAATTGAGGACGGCCAAGCTCGATCGCGTTGGGCGGCATTCCAAGCAGTACGCTGGTGCACGCTGTCACGCACGCCTTGACGACAGGAATGTGGTA
The DNA here is from genome assembly GCA_025526915.1 of Entophlyctis helioformis. Taxonomy (NCBI): domain Eukaryota; kingdom Fungi; phylum Chytridiomycota; class Chytridiomycetes; order Chytridiales; family Chytriomycetaceae; genus Entophlyctis; species Entophlyctis helioformis. Next base: position 10,343 of record JAHLKH010000074.1, on the reverse strand, counting down.
TCCACCCTGCAGGTTGTCGCACAGCAACCGAGTCAGTCAGAGAGTGGGGGAGACGGGAAGGTGGGCGACGTGTCCGTATCCAACTCACCTCGAGAACAAGGACGACGCGGCCATTTGCAAGCGACTTGAGCATGTGGGTCATGTGTGCAAAGCAGGTTGGAGTGATGTGGCACTCGCCAATGGGATCGCCCTCTGCGGCATCAAAGCCAGCCGACACAATCACAAGATCGGGCTGGAACTCGTAGCCGACGGGCATGACAATGTCCTGAAAGGCGCGGATGTAGTCTGCGTCGCACATCCCGGGAGACACCCAAGGGATGTTGATGTTTCTGTGATTGCACATGGCAGCGTGAGTCGCATGTCTCAAAGAGCGGCATCCAGTCGGCACACGCACCGGCCTCTGGCATCCGGGCCGCCAGTAAAGTCGACGCCGGCGTCCCTCTGGTGAGGGAAAAAGCCGCCGCCCTGGAAGCGGTGGATCGACACAAAGAGCACATTGGGGTCGTTGTAAAAGTGTTTCTGCGTGCCGTTGCCGTGGTGGATGTCCCAGTCGACAATCATGATGCGCTGCACGCCAAACACGGTCTGCATGCGCCGTGCAGCTACAGCGACGTTGTTGTAGATGCAGAAGCCCATGACGAGATCCTCCTCGGCATGGTGTCCAGGAGGCCGCACGAGCGCGATGGCGTTGGAGACTTGGTTGGCCCAAACGGCCTCGCAGGCGGCAATCGCACCGCCGCAGGATATCTTGGCAGCATGCGGTGTGGCGTTGCACAGGTAGGTGTCGTTGAGCTCCTCTTCAAAGCGGTCGAGTTGGGCGTTGGTCATGGTCGCAATGCCGTCGACGCTCGACAGGTGCGAGTCCGAGTGGACCAGCCCGAGATCCGACACGTCTGCCATGCGTGTGGGCAGCCGGTAGAGATGCTCGAGGAGGCCAGCGTCTTTGATGGCGCTAAACGACTCCGACACTCGGACCGGCTGCTCAAAGTGCTGCTCGTCGAACTCGGCGTGGGTCTGTGCGGAGTCGTTCATGTTGAGCATGTCCGAACGCGACAGAGCAGGCGGCAGCTCGGCGGCTCGGCCGGCTGGCTTGGCACGGCGCAAGGCGTGCCGCAGCATCTCGGTGTCGTAGTACAGGCCGGTGGTGCGCTTTGTGAGCGGCGGCTTGGGCAGAACGTAGCTGGTGTCCACGACAACAGCCGGCAGCTCAAGCCCGCCTGCATCGGCATCGGCGTCTGCGTATGCGTTGCTGAACGTCGTCGCAGACGGCATGCGAGAGACAGCGCTGCTCGCACGACCACCACGGCCACCACCACCGCGGCCACGGGCACCACCACCACCACCACCACGGCCAGCACGGCCACGACCGCGGGCTTGGGCAGCAGACGGAGGAGCGCTGCCCTGCTCCAGCATCATCTCTTCCTCCAGCTCGTCGTCCGACAGATGTAAGAGGCCGTTGCCGCCCGGCAGCCGTGCGGCCTTGGCAGGTGCTCTGTAGCGACGGGCTCTGGTGGTGGCGGCCACGTCGGACAGCCGCAGCGAGAGGCCGCCGCCGTCCAGGTGGTCGCCGTCCAAGTAGTCGCCGTCGTCGGACACGTCGCTGACCTGCATCTGGGCTCGACCCGAGTTGCGAGGAAAGCGTGGCGATCACGGATCTGGAGCATTCTGACAGGCGGGCGGGCGGGCAGACTCCGACGGCAGGCGGCCGAGTGCGTCGCGCTAAACGTGCCCGACGTGCGTCGCTGCGACCCACTCTGCCCCGTCCCCGCAAACGTCCAACTGCCCGGCTGCTCCAACCGACACCGACACCTGCACGCGCATCGCCCGCCCGCCTGTCAGCATGCTCCCGCCCACTCGCGCAGACCGCGACCGCGACCGTGACCAACAAGACCACCACCAACAAGACCACCACCAACAAGACCACCACCAGCCCGCAGCTCCGACCCATCCGGCAGCAGAGACGGCGCGCCAGGCAGCACGGTTGCTGCGTGCCCGTTTGACATCCGCGCTGCGCAGAGCCGAGCGTGGCCCGTCACGCCCGCCGCCGCAGCACCTTCCCGGCCCTCTGGACGCTGCAGCAGCCACAGCCAGCCGCACACGGCACGTCCAAGGTCTGTCCGTCTGCCTAGTCGCTCTATCTGTCTTGCTCTATCTGTCTGTCCATCTGCTGCTCTGCCTATCTGTCTGTGTGTTGCTCCACCTTGCCATCGCCGCCTTCCCCTTCCCCTCCCCTGCCCAGTGCTTGAGTTCCCAGCGCCGCAGCGCGCGCGGCGTGTTGCGTGCCACGCGTCTGGTCGCGTCATCTGCGACTCATGCACGTGCCCTGACAACGCAGCCCCCTGGCATGCGCGGAAGTCGTCGAAACGGTGCAAGTCGCGGAAGTGGTAGAAGGGGCTCAAGCACACGCCTGCCCCGCTGTACTGCATCGCATCACACAACCCTCGCTGACACTCGCTGACACTCGCTGACACGCTCTGGCCTCTGTAGGCGCATCCGCAAGGCACTCGCGCGCCTCGCTCCAGTCCGCATTCCCGTCCGTGCTCCCGTCCGTGTTCCCGTCTGCGCTACCTTCTGCATCCCCGTTCCCGCCCGCTGCCGACGGCTCAACGCTCGGGCCCGCAGACGGCGGCCGCGCAGATTCGCCGCCTGTGCCGAGTCGCGCCACCAGCGCCACCAGCGCCGACTGCCTGCCGATGCCGATGCCGCCCACCGTGCCGATGCCGCCCACCGTGCCGATGCCGATGCCGATGCCGATGCCGCCGGCTGCCGAGTGGGCAGCACCCGCACTGCCGCCCGTGCCTGCGCCGTCTGACCGCGTCTTCCAGCTGCCGCCCATCTGCGCCGGCCGCCGCGGCAGCGTGCCGACGCTGCATTCAAGGCCGATGCTGCCGCCGCTGTGCCTGGACCAGATGCGGCCGCGCCGCCACAGCCACACGCCTGCGCCGCCGCCGTCGATGCTCTCTCCGGGGCTTCTGTCGCCAGTGCCGCAGCCATTACAGTCATACCAGCCACTGCAACAGCCACACCAGCCACTGCAGCCACACCAGTCACACCAGCCACTGCAGCCGCTCCTCAAGCCGGCCGACCACCGTCCAGACGCGCACGCGCTGCTCCCCAGACCGCAGACCAACGGCAGCAGGTCCAGCTCGCTCCTGATGCCGCATCTGCCGTGGGCCGCGTGCAGCCTGCTGCCGCCTCACAGCAAGACGCTTGCCGCGATCCCCAGCATCCTGTCGCCGTCGCCGTCCGTGTCGCCGCTCCTGCCCGCCGCCAAAGGCAGACGCCCATCGCCGCCCCGTCAGCCGGACAGCTCAGTGGACGCGCTCGCATCCTCGGCTAGCGCGCTGCCATTGCACGCCGAGTCTGCTCCCCTGGCACGGACAGACGCGGACGTGGGCAACGCCTTGCTGCTCATGTCGCTGCGCGATGCGCGCCAGCAGTGACAAGCCTGCGAATGCTCGCTCTCTCCCCGCGTCCCTTTCTGTGCATTCCACTCCAGCCCCTCGCACCCCCATACATGCATACACTCATACTGCCTTGCCTCTTCTATGCCAGATTCCTGCCACTCGCTTCCTCCCGCCTCTACCCATAAACCAACTGCTTCCTGTTCTGCTCACAAGCAACCGATCACGCAACCAAGTGTGTCCCTCGTGCCGGCGCCACCATTTTCGAGTTGTGCAGATCGTGCTGAACGTGTTCAACCCAAAATACTCTTTCCAACGACAAGAATATCTGGCGGCACAAGCGCCACCAACTCAGACACCCTCGTCGTGCCTTCGCCCTGGCCCTCGCCCCGGCCGCTGCTCTGGCTGCTCCGGTCTCTCTCTCACGCACTCGCAGCGGTCCAACAAGCTTCCAGCCGCCAGACGCGAGACGCCAGACGCCAGACGCCAGACGCCAGACGCCAGCCGCCAGCCAGCCGCTCCAAGTGGGTCGAGCCAACGGCGGAGGTTGCTGCTCCGTTCCGCCAGCCTCTGTTGCGAGCTTGAACCAGGGGGTAAGGAGACTCTCAATGCCTGCAAGCGAGTGCTGACCTGCCCATGCACCATTGCCTTTTGTCCGCATCTCGGTCGTGACCCAACTCGCACCGACCGCCCACAGCCAGCGCGACAAGCTCCGCAGTGTCGTCGTTCTCGCTCGCTCGCTCGCTCGCAATTGCGGCGAATCACCGGGCAGGAATCATGTCTGGCTGCGCCCGACCCTTGCAGGCAGGCTGGCCGTCGGTCTGCCTCTCCAACCCGCCGACGGGTCCACGGCTGTCTGCTCGGCTGTGTGCCCACGACGGTCGTGTCGACGGGTACCTCCCCAGTCCAGACCTTCACAGACCAGACACGGCTGCGCGGTATTCAATACCACCCACGCTACCACCGTTGGTCTCTGCTCGGCCGGCCGGTAAGTGCTGCTTCCTGTTGGCCGCAGTGTCCCAAAGAGCATCCCGCCGCTAACGCCGACCCCGACACGGCCATTGCCGCCTGTGCCGATGCAGATGCCGAGTTGCCAACGCGCTGGGTCGCTTCACCCAGGCAGATGAGCGCGAGACGCTCCAGTCTGTCTTGCGGTCGAGGCTGCTGCGGTTGTTGAAGCGAGACCACATCAGCTGGAAAGGCCAAGAAAGTGGCCAATCGCCCAACCAGCCGTTCGCGAAGCAGTTCGCGAGCAGTTCGCGAGCAGCACACAAAGCACCACACAAAGCAGCACGCGAAGCAGCACCCGAAGCAGTTCGCGAAGCAGTTCGCGAAGCAGCACGCAAAGCTGCAGGGCTTGCGGTCATTCTCTCCATTCTCTCCACTCTATCCACTCTCTCCACCCTCTGCGTTCGCCGTACTATCCAACATTTATCCATAGTAATTCGCCGTGCAACGCCATGACGCTCAAACAGTGACTGGATCGGTGAACGGCCAGTTGCTGTCTGCGCATCATGGCGATGCCGATTCCTCCGCATCTCCCCAATTGCTTCGGCTTTGCTGGCTCGCTGTCTCTGCATGCACGCTCACTCGCCTGTACTCGAGACGAACGCAGCCATGCGGACCAGAGCCGCCGATCTGCATCCCAATTCATTTTTGTTCCACGCGGGCTTGCAAAGCAGACGTGGATAAGGACCGGCTGCTCCTTTGCATCACCGCAGTGGCGAGACTATTGTTTGCAGATCTGCATCTCTCCACCGTGCTCTTTCCACCGTGTTCTCTTCACCACACACTTTCCACTGAGCTCTCTTCACCACACTCTTTCCACCGCGCTCTCTCGATCGCGCTCTCTCCCCACTGCCCTCTCTCCACCGCGTCGTCATCCTAACAGCCGAATTTTTCCACGACAGGGATCTGCATTCGGCCACAACCGTCCCCCACAAACAGCTGCTTTCCACCAGCTGCTCTCCACAATCTCCGATCACGACGCGCATGGTTGCTTGCAGGCGTGGGAGTGCGGGCCGATTTGACGCGAGCCTCCTGCCATTGCCGAGCATTTCATCTGCAATCCACGCGCGGACGTCACGTCACGTCCAGCCACACCACGGCCACGCGCCTCTCAACGCCCTGCTCTCCCTGCCCTCCACGGCCGCCAGACCCACGCCACCGGAATCGACAACTCCTGACGCAGCAAATCGGAGTTGGCCATGAGCAGCACGACAGCCAACTCCGCCTGCTGCCTATCCATGCGTCGCTTAGTCAGCCCCACCGATGCTCTCGACACAGCGGCTTGTGCGAGACGGGCATGCGAAAGCGCTTGGATATTGGCAACTGCCAGTTGACAGGCAGTGAAGCCGACGTATAAGCACCACGGCAGAGAAGCAACTGCCTCGAGAGCCGACCTGCACGAGCAGAATACTCGCCGTGGCGCTGGGTCGAGACGCCACAGATGCCACAGATACGCCAGAAGCCGTCGACGCCCGATGCGCATCCACCAGCAAGCGACGAGCGACACGAGCGACACGAGCAACAACGGCGAGCGGGACGGGCCGCAGTCTACACAGGCCGACTGCCGCTTCTGTCCTGACGGCCGTGGCCAAGATGGACACGACAGACGGCCGCTGCATGCGTACCGACTCGCCCCACCAATGCTGCGCTGCTCCTGCGCTGCTCCTGCCCAAGCAGAGCTCCGCCGTTGCTTCTGAAAATACTGTTCTCACGCCCTCACGCCCTTGCGCATTCACGCACTCACGCATTCACGCCCTCACGCACCAACGCATTCAGCAGCGCTCTCTGGTCGAGCTGTTTGGCTGCTCTCACGGCCTGCATCTGCAGCAGCAGCAGTAGCAGCAGCAGCGTCTTGCGGCGGTGCTGCTCCAGTATGCGCTGCCAGTCGCACGCATATCTGCCTGCGCGACCGTGAGCAGCTCCAAAAGCATGGACCCGGCCTGCCTGCCCCAACTCTTGGCTCGGCAGCAGCAGCAGCCAATCCAGCGAGCCAGAATATTGGCAAGACGACGGAATTGGAAAACACCTCTCGAGACGCCCGTCAACGGCGCACCCGCCAAACAGCACGGCCCAGACCCAGATGCTCAGAGTGGGATGCCCTATCCACCGTGTATGTCGCCTGGCATCAACCTAGACTTGTGGTCTCTGCATTTCCCACATCGAGCGAGTAGAGAGCGTGCAGGGCCTGTCAGCCAGCTCTCCGACGCGCCAGACGCCTCACAGACGCATCTCAGACGCCTCTCACATGTGGAGACATACGTGGAGACAAAAGCAAACGCCAGGGGCAAAGAGCAGCCGGTATGAGATGAGATGAGATGAAACGAATGGGATGTGATGTAATGAATGTGTTGTAATGTGACGTGATACAACATGTTTAGATGCAACGTCATTTGTTTAAACGGCCATACCCGCCGCGTTTGTACGCTTCGCAGCGTGACGACACGTTTATACTGTACCAGACGCGGCAATATGCAACGCACGCCTTGGCAGACGTCCGGGAGAAGGCGTCCTGCTGCTAAATACATTGGATCCACGCAAGATCCGTGTCTTGCCCTGGCCCGCCTAACACGATCGCTGTGATCGCCGTGATCGTGCTGGCCGTGCTGGCCGTGGTGGTGGCCTTTTGTGAGTACTGCGTGAACATGCCATCGTCGCCCGAACCTATCCAATGCAGGCACTGGCCATGTCAAATACTACCAAGATCGGCGAGAAAGTGCCAGTAGGCACAGTCTGCAGAGCAGATGGTACCCTTGAGAGCCATGAGAATGTGGTGGTCATTTCGAGAGGCAAACAGAATCCAAATGGTTCATTCAACAGACTAAGCGAACATGCTGGCAAGATAACCGTCAAAGTCCGGCTCGCCATCGTGTTCAGTATAGATGGTCATGGCAGCACGCTGCTCGGCCGACAGCGATCCGGCGAGAAGACGCGCAATGTTGTCGTCGGCAGCAGCTGCCATGGCGTGGCGTGTGAAGCCCTCGGTGCGGTTGGCAAGTAACCATTGCACGACATGCAGATGTCCATTTCCTGCTGCTGCATCAATGGCGTTCGTCGTGCATCCTTCCGCTCGATGCTCATGCAGCCATTCCACGACATCCAGCTGTCCATTTCCTGCTGCTGCGTCAATGGCGTTCGTCGTGCATCCTTCCGTCCGGTGCTCGTGCAGCAACTTCAGGACATCCAGATGTCCCATTTCCGCTGCCTTATCCATAGCCCAAGTCGTGCATCCTTCCGTCCGATGTTCGTGAAGCCACTTGACCGCATCGAGGTGGCCGTTCGTGGCTGCCCAGTTCATCGCCCAAGTCGTGCATCCCTCTGTCCGGTGCTCTTGCAGCCACTGCAGGACATGCAAATGTCCACCAAAAGCAGCATTGTCCATCGCCTTGGCCGTGCACCCCTCCGTACGGTGCTCGTGCAGCCACTTGACTGTGTCCAAATGGCCACCCTCTGCTGCACTGTCCATGGCTTTGGATGTCGCTCTTGCACCTCTGGCCGACAGCAGCTTGATGACGCCGAGCGACCCATACTGTGCCGCAGCATCGATACGGCTTGATAAACCATAGTCGTCAATATCGTCGGCCATCTCCAGCGGGACGAGCTTCTTGTCGAGCATGTACTCGAGAAACGCCGCGTGATCGCCTTCGACGGCAACCCTGGCGAGGTAATCGTGCGGCAGGGGCGGAAGGCAGTCGAGCCACATGTGCCGCATGGGGATCGAGCACATCCCATCGCGGATATCGATGTAAGCGTCGTAGAATGGATTGTCGGGCATGACGTAAAGGGGAAAGCGTGCCCACAGCCGATGGTACATGCTGCGACTGCTGACGTGCACAAAGTCCTTGACAAGCAGATCTGCGTTCGGGAGCAGGGCCAGATCGCCCGACCAGTCCTGCTCGAAGCCATCGATCCACAGCGCTCGCTTGGCATCGTCGTCCATCTTGGCGACATTGAGATGACCGCACAGCAGCTGCGTGAGCGGGCCAGCGTGCCGCAGGATCTTGGCTTGCAGCTCGTGCGGATACAGCGTCCACCAGTCGGTTGCCTTGACGGTCCGTCCAGCCTGCAGCCGGGCAGCCTCGGTGTAGCGGCTGCTGGGCGTGCCAGCTGTGACAGCGGCAGTCACAGGGCACGGCTGTGGCAGTTGCTGCGGCTGCTCGACAGGCGGCTGTTCGTGCAGGTGCAGTGGCAGGAGACGCACAAAAGCAGAGAAGCGAGGCACAAAGTCTGTGCGACCAGCAGCCACAGTGTCGTGCAGCGTCTGACTGTCCATGGTGTCGCTGCTGCTGTTGCCCAGTCGCCCGTCGTCTGCATCGCCGCTCGCTGGCATCACTTGGCTCATTGCGGCTGATCTGTGATGCGATGCCGAGATGTGCGACAAGCGAGCATCGTTCCGTGTGTCTGGTGGTGATGCTGGTGCACAGTGCACTCGCTGCCTTGACAGGTCGCACACTGCCATACATGCTGCAATGTCGCACAGCCCGTATGCAGTGATACGCAGCCATACAGCAACGACGACGCTCATGGCAAGCACGGCAAGAGCGACAACAGCAACACAGCCCTGCTCACAGATCCGCCAACAGTAGCCATGAGATCGACCGAGCCAGTGGCGGCAACAGCTGCCATGCTGCGTCTGCGATGGATCACCCCAGAAAGGCTCCACTCTCACCGTCTGCAGTGTCGCCGGTGACCATCAAACGCCTGCCGTCGCGCACAGATCTGCAAGACGACGCAGCTCTGTTGGACAAGTTCATGGCCCGTCACGTCATTCTATACAAGTAATACAGCAAGACCCAATAAACGCATTGCATGCAAGTCCCCTGTCTCAAGTTCAACCACCGAATCTCGCGAAATCTGAGTTGCCTCAACGCGACCAATCTGCAGCGCCATCATGCTCAGTCTGCCGTATTCTCGCTTCTTGCAGCGCTCGCCCCAGCAGCAACAGCAGCAGCAGCAGCAGCAGCAGAAACAGCCAGCATCACTGCCGACCAAGACTGCCCTGGCACCCTCGGTCCATGCGTCTGGCCAAATTGCATCGCTGACAACGAGCAAGCCCGTCAAGCAAGGCTGGGTGCTCAAGAAAGCCGGATCCGGTCTCTTTGCGCACTGGCGCCAAAAGTACCTCGTACTCAGTCTGGACACAAGCACCTCGCGGCAAGCGTCGGTCTCGCCAGCCTCAGCGACGGCCGGGCCTGCATATGTTCTGAGCATCTACGACGACCGCGACCTGTCCAAGCCGCCCAAACACGAGATTGTTGTGGCTGACATGCGGGTTGATACTGGCGATGGTGTCAACACAAAGACCGGCGCGTCTGCAAGCGGGTTCTCTGGCCTTCGCAAGGGCACCGTTCCGTTTGTGCTGTTCTCCAACAAACGCAAGGTGAGCAACGCTACTGGCATGGTCTGCCTCGAATGCACAGCCGCTCGCTGTCTTGCCTGCCCACTCACTCTGTCATGCCGTCGGCGCGGGCTGGCTGCGTTGCAGTTCCACCTGGCGGCCCAGACGCAAACAGACCGCGAGGAATGGCTACAGGCTCTTGCAAAAGCCAAAGGCGGCAGGCAGCGCGGGCCAACATCGCGCTCCCACAACAGCAACAACGCGACCAACAACAACAACAACAACAACAGCGGCCATCAACGCGCGTCCACGTCCACGACGCAGCACATGGGCGGCGGGGGTCTTGCCCGGTCACTATCCCGCCACTCAGCGATGCGCGTGGGCGGCAATGGGGCATACCAAGACGAAGACGCCAAGTCCATGTACTCTGTCGCCGACTCGGAGTACTATGACGACGAGCTGGACGAGGGCGACGATGGCTTCAATGACGAAGACGAGGGCGACCATGACGATGATGATGCCATGTCCGTCGTGTCGACCGTTTCTCGCGTGTCGACTCATGCGCATGTCGCTGGCACGGATGACGACAACCACAG
>JAHLKH010000073.1:0-118749 GCA_025526915.1 Entophlyctis helioformis | reverse complement strand
CATCCGCCGCTGCTGTTGGCGGCGATCACCGCAACGATCACGACAACAACAACGTCGACGACGATGATGCTTGGCAGTTGTTCCGCTGGCCGCTGCCCGTCACTGACGATCCTGCATAACGACATGCAGACAGGCAAAGTCGTGCTGGCACACATGAAGCTGTTTGGCGCCGGCGTCATCCTCTCGACAGCGCTCGTGCACATGTACGCACACGCAAGCGAGGCGCTGTCCAACCCGTGTCTGCCGCCTCCGTTCACGAGCTACGGGTCGTTTGCGGCAGTGTTCCTGGTCGCTGGCATCTTCATGACGCATTTCGTCCAGGTGGCAGCGTCGTCGCACTCGCCGCCGCACACGGATGCAGAGATCCAGCCGATCCTTGGCCAGCCCGGCCGGCACGAGCAGGCTCCCGGCATCGACAGCGATCCCGGCTGCAACACAGACGACACGTCCATGGAGAGCGACGCGCTGGAACAGGATGACGAGACCAAGCACAACCATCTGCACGGCGGCCTCATCCTGCATTCGCCCAACACGCCCGTCCTCCTCATCCTCCTCGAGTTCGGCATCGCCATGCACTCGATCATCATTGGGCTGACGCTCGGCCTGGCCCGCGGCAGCCAGCTGCACTCCCTCCTCTTCGCCATCACCGTCCACCAGTTCTTTGAAGGCCTCGCCCTTTCGGCCATCGTGCTGTCATCGCCGTCATCGTCCGCATCGTCTTCATCCGCATCGGCGTCTCTCACAACGCCTGTAGTGTCAATATCAACCTCCACGCTGCTCATCGTCGCGCTCTACACACTGTCGACGCCGGCAGGCATCACAGCAGGCATCCTGCTACACTCGACGTTTGAGCAGTACGCAACGACCGTGATCCTGTTGACGGGCGTGCTGGACGCGCTGGGTGCAGGTATTCTCCTCTATGACAGCCTGGCCAATATCATTGTCCCGCATTTCACGAGCGAGGCGTTCAAGAACGATGTCTGGAGCAACAAGGGCGGCCAGCTGCTGTCCATGTATGGCGGGTCGGCGGTCATGGCGGTCATCGGGCACTGGGCGTGATTTGAATGCCCGGTTGGAGCGTCGGTTGTGTTGTGATACCCCCATCCACCCTTGCATTGACCGACTGCGAAATGAAGCATGGTTGGCATGTTCATTAACGCGAGGTTTGACGGCGCAGACGCATGCTGTGACTGCGATCAACGGTAGGCACGACGCGGGATCGGGCCGGCCTCGTCTGTTTGCGGTCATCGCCATCGTCGTCACTATGGCTGTCGCCACTATCCGCATTCCCGTCACTCCCACTCGAGGTCTCGGCATCAGTCTCGGCATCCGATTCCGATGTGGATGTTGCGTCTGGCTCAGACTCGGTCTCCTCTCGCTTGTACTTTCTCTTTGCACTACGACCGCCGCCGCCACCGCCGCCTCCACTGACCCGCCCGCGCTTGGCCACAGCAGCCACTTTCTGTCCGGCTCTCTTGCCTCCAGCCTTGGCAGCCACCGGTTTAGCAGACACAACCACGCCCGATCCCGGATTCTCAAACAGATGAATAACCTTCTTGACAGCCGTCGGCACTGCCACGCTGCCCGTCTTGAGGTCATCCAACGTCACCCACTGTACAGCCGGCATCCGCGTCTGCTTGTCGGCACCAACCGCAGACGGCGCGTGACCTCGCACTTGTACATGCCGCACTATCATGGTGCGCCGGATATGCGAAAACACATGCACAAGCGCACCGAGCGGCTTCTGCCCAACCACCGTCATGGTCGGGCCAAGCAGCCTCGCTAGCAGATCGTCCATCCCACCACTGGTCGACTCCGTCTCCTGCGATTGTGGCTGCGACTGCGACTGCGACTGCGAGGACTTCTTGCGGCCGCTACCGCGCGACCTTTGTGATGACTGTGACTGTGACTGCGACTGTGACGGCTGCGATCTGCTGTCGCTATCAGGGGGCTGCGACGGATCGATGTCCTCCGTGACCGTCATAGGGAAATCCCATAGCCCTGCCAGCAGGCCCGTCTCGCCACCTTTGACGACCATAAACACGGATTTGTTATCCACTGTCTCTGCCTTGGACGCGTCCATTACTGGATGGCCCATGTGCTCGACCAGAGACACGTCGCACTGCTGTAACCGCGGCTGCTTGCGCTCGGTCTTGGTCGGATACCGCGTCACGGGCCAGTCTTCCATGTCGTCAACCTCTGCGGCCACGCATAACGTGCAAACATGGTCTGTGCTGACAGTCTCTGCCTTGCATTGGGAACCCGCTAATGTCGGCGACGCCGCTCTCAAGCGACCAAATAGCGTGCTCTGGAGCAACAAGCATGAGGGGCCATGAGCGAGACGACGAAAATGGCAGTGCAAGGACGCATGACGCATGACGCACCTCTTGGAACGCTTTGCAATGCGACTGCAGTGGACACGCGCCACACGAGGGTGTTTTTGGCGTGCACACCGTCGCACCCAGATCCATGAGTGCCTGGTTGAAATCGCCCGGATGGTCGGGATCCACCAGCTGCTCAGCCAGCTTCCTGCACTCGGTCGTCGTCAGCCACTCGGCCGCTACAGCCGTCCACAGCCATCCACAGCCGCCGGCCAGCTCACCAATGCACTTTGATCGCCTCCTTGGCTTTGGGATCCGCGCCAAACGCAGCGAGCCTCGACACCACACGCACGACGTTGCCATCAACCACCGGCGCGCGCACATTGAACGCAATCGACGCAATCGCTCCTGCGGTGTACGGCCCGACTCCCGGGATGCTCTTCTGCAGCTCCTCGGGCGTCCTGGGCAGCATGCCTGCAAAGCGGTCCACAACCAGGCAGGCGCCTTCGTGCAGCCGGCGTGCGCGGGAATAGTAGCCGAGGCCGGCCCACACGCGGTTGACGTCTTCGAGCGAGGCGGCAGCAAGATCGGCCACCGTCGGCCACCGCGACATCCAGCTGGCGAAGTAGGGCACAACGGTCGACACCTGCGTTTGCTGCAGCATCATCTCAGACACCCAGACTGCCGGCATCGGGCGAGTGTGAGTGTGTGTGTGTGTCTGAGTGTGTGCGTGCAGTCGACAGAGAGGCAGGCGGCGCTCACCGACGTACGCACGCTGCGCCAGCCAGTTGCTGTCGCCGGCCGCCTTTTGCGAGTCCCACTTGGCCCGCCAAGGCAGCTGGCGGCCGTGCGCTGCGTACCACTGCAGCAGGTCGTGCCTGATGGCTGCCGTCTCGTCGCTGCCCAGGTCATGGTACGACGCAGCGTGGTGCACCCCGCCGGACGCTTCTGCGAGCCGCTGGTGCAGTCTGGATGTGTCTGCGGGGACTTCCGTCGCCGACTGCTCGTGGGTCATTGTCGGCGGATCTGGGGAAAGGCGCGTGCCGACTTGGACGCTTTGAGCGAATCGCAGGTGCACGTGGGCCAAGGGTTGAAGCAGCGGTCGCACAGTTGCCACACGGCTGCCACACGGTTGTCAATGGCGCCATCCGCCTTGGCCAACTCCCCTTGGCCTTGCCTCCCTCGCCTCCACCCAATGCCCAACGTGCTCTCCAGCCGATGACCAACGTGCTCTCCAACGTGCTCCAGACAGCCAATCGTCGCTGCGCGTCACGCACGAGCTCAGAAACGACCCGCGCGCGTGCCAGTAGACCCGTTGGCACGTTTCCGTCCCACATTCGCCTGTTGGATGATCTGCGCAAGACTCGCGCCGGTCCCTCGTTTTAGCCGCTCTTGCTCGCAGGGTCAGGCGACTCGCTCGGCAACTCGCTGAGGATCTCGCTGGGCATCTCGCTGGAGAAGGTGGCAGCCACCGTCCTGGCAGTGCCAGCACAGTCGGCTCCCACTTAAAAGATGCGAGCGTCTCGCCGTCCAAACGATCCCCACGCACACTCATCCGCTGCCGTCGAACAACATGATGCAGGTCTCGGCTCTCGTCTTTGCTGCAGTCGCCACTGTCCTGTCTGCCACGACGCAGGCTGCTCCCATCAAGAACGTTGTTGTTCTCGTCATGGGTATGGCTTCTACAGATCTGTTGCGTCCATTGTCGGCCCATTGATCACTCACCTCCACTACAATGTGTGTGCGGCTGCAACCCACCTCCTCGACCACCAGAGAACCGCTCGTTCGACTCGTTCCTTGGCCGTCTCAAGTGGGACGGACTCAACACCAAGGTCAACGGCCTCGTGGGCGATGAGTTCAACCTCCTGCCCAACGGCACCAAGATCCCTGTGGGCCGCATCAACCTCAACATCAACAAGTACGACCCGGGCCACGAGATCCAGGAGGTCAGCCAGCAGCTGTACAACACCGTCGCGACCACCACCGCCGGCCTCACCCCCAACATGGCCGGCTTCGCTGCCAACGCCCTCGCCAAGAACAAGAACCGCCAGGCGATCACCGAGGTCATGGGTGCCTACGGCCCTGACACGCTCCCCGTGACGTACGCTCTCGCCAGAGAGTACACCGTCGTCGACGACTGGTTCTGTAAGCACACTCGCACGCACATGCACATTGCCGCTATACGCGTCTGTGTTCATCCATCCATCCATCTGACCCACTACCATCCGCCACCTCCCGCCACACAACGCGCATGCTCCACCAGCCTCGGTGCCCGGCCCCACCTACCCCAACCGCCACTTTGTCCACTGCGCGACCTCCCTCGGCCGCACGGGCAACTCGGACCTTCTTTCTGGCCTCCAGGTGCGCACCATCTGGGACAGCCTCAACGAGGCCAAGGTCGACTGGAAGGTGTACGCGGCCGGCTCGCTGTCGTCGACGCTCCTCTACAGCAGCATGCGCGGTGGCGACAACAAGGCCCGCACCAAGGGCATCAAGGACTTTACCGCCGATGCTGCTGCCGGCAAGCTGCCCAAGTACTCCTAGTACGTGCTTGTTGACAAGTGGATGCGCGTCTGCACTTGTGGTGGCTTCATGACTGACTCGTGTGCCGCTGCCCCACGATCGTCGACTCCATTCGCACGCATGCACACACAGCATCGACCCCGACACCAACGAGAACGACAACCACCCGCCGCACGAGCTCGTCAAGGGCGAGGCGTTTGTCAAGAAGGTGTACGAGACCCTGCGCGCATCGCCCCAGTGGAACCAGACGCTCTTCCTGATCACCTACGACGAGCACGGCGGCTACTACGACCACGTCGTGCCTCCCTCTGGCGTCCCGATCCCCGACGCCAGCCCCGTCAAGCCGCCGTTTGGCGACTTCAAGTTTGACCGTCTCGGTGTCCGCGTCCCGACCATTGTCATCTCGCCGTGGGTGCCCAAGGGCGGCGTCGTGTCGTCGACTGTGGCTGGCCGCAACTACGAGCACTCGTCGATCCCCGCCACCATCAAGAAGGTGTTTGGTCTGCCCAACTTCCTCACGAAGCGCGATGCCTGGGCCCTGCCGTTTGACGACATTGCCAGCCTCGCCGCACCCCGCACCGACTGCCCGGCCACCATCCCGACCGTCTATGTTCCTTGATGTCGCTGCCATCCGCTTCGTGTACCACCATCCGCCCTCCTTGTGTCTGTGCATTTTACCATCACCTGTCATCACCAATAAAACTGCATGTATCACGCCAACCGGCACACACGCACCAGATTCCCCTCGTTGCGCAAGCCATGCGGCACGCACAAGGAAGCAACCGGCTGTATAGCGCGCGAAGCCTACTGCTGCTGCATTCACCATGCATCTCGAAAGTCACGACCTTCTTTGAAGCCGCGAACGGAGAGTCCGCTGCTGGCATCCGTCCGTTGGCTTGCCGAGCAGACGTTTGGGCAATGGGCGAGCGTGCTTAGCAGCATCCAGACCAACTGCATATCCAGAGTCGCGTGAACGAGACACCAACGCAGTCGCTGCCAAGCCTATCGACCAACAATTTGGCATGATACACACCCTCAAGCATGGCATGATTCTCTCCTATCCCCCCTGCCTCCACATACACTCTCTTGCCAGTTCAGTGGCAATCGCAAGCAAATCGCTGATTGACCAACAGACAGTGTAACCAAGAGTGATAATGTTACTGGGTGAAAAATTGACAAGGAAGCCTCCTTAGCTCAGCTGGGAGAGCGTTAGACTGAAGATCTAAATGTCCGGTGTTCAATCCACCGAGGGGGCATCCTTTTTTGCTTTTGCCACTCGAGCAAAACCACGCTCCCTCTACCACTCTCTCTGGCATTGCGGTTCTTTTTGCGCTGCGCCGGTCTGCTCTGTGCGATCTCTGCCACGCCAGGCATGCACGCCAGCTGCCCACACATGCACCCTTCATTGGCATCAAGAAGGCATTCGACACAGTCAAGCTCGAGTCAAAGGTCGCCTCGCTCGATCTTCAGGTTGGCCAGGCTGCTTCAGAGCTCAAGATCGACCAAGGCGAACTTCAGGAGACCATTGATCGCATCGCAGACCTCAACAGCAAGATCAAGGATGGCATGGCCAAGATTGCTCAGTTGACACGGAGGATCTGATCGAGGTTGGCGAGATTCGCTGGGATGAGCCTTGGTTCCCTTTTCCCGCCGCCAGCACCAAGACCGTCCAGTCGGACCACCAGATTGACGAGATCAAGAAGGACATTTACGAGCACAACAAGGTCGAAGGTGAACGCCTCACGAAGCACTCGTACAGCTCGAAAGTGGGACCCAACTTTTGCCGAGGCTTCCATTCGTCTGTCAAGGCGTACTCGTACTCCAAGACCGTCAACAAGGACACGATCGCGGGTATCCGCAAGGACATTGACGGCTGGAAGAGCGAGCTCGTGGCGGCCAACATGCACAAGGAGAGTCTCATCAAGTGCGAGGCAAATGGCATCGCGACGGTTGATCGTCTAACAAACGAGAAGACGGCCGTCCTGCATGCCAAGAAGCTCATCTCCAACAAGGCGATCCATCTCGACATCCTTGAGCTCGTCATTGGCAAGTACGAGGAGATTGCCAGGGACCCCTTCCTGCCGAACACTATTGATGATCTCGTCGACATCTACCTGGCCTGCGACCAGGCTTCTTTGTGATCAAGCATGCCGTCGATGCCACCTCCGATGGCATGGACCAGTCGCGCTGCAACAACGGCGTGTCCATCAGAGCGTTCCGCGACAAGAACGAGGCCGAGGCGTACTACAAGAGCCTTCCTGACTCGTGGCCCAGGATCCTGACTGACCGCCCACCATCCTGCAGTCTCATCTCCCCGAAAACAGCGGCGCGGCTGCCAAGCGCAGCACGGCTGTGAGACTCTGTCCTGCGGCTGTCTCTGCCAAGTGAGAAGGCTTGTGGTTGCCATCTGTCCTTTGAGTGCACGGGATTGAATAAACCGATCGTGTCTTTGTGAGCTCTGTCAAGTACCCTTGATTCTGGTGGCGGCATGGGCGGACAAGTGCAGCAATCACGTCTTCATTCCAGCAGCGACTCTTGGCAATCCATTCATCACTTGCTCGACGCTTCCAGTTTCGTGATGGTCGACACGAGTCGATTGATGGTGCGCCCATTGTACCGTCCACGATATGCTTGAACACGCAGTGCCTGTGCCTGGCCCAGTGTGAGGCTGCCAAAGAGAAAATCGGCAATGGCAGCATTCTTGGCTTCATCGAGTGCTCCGACGTCAACCGCGTATCCCTGAGCCAACAGGTACCGCAGCATCTCGATATTGCCGGCGCTGGCTGCAGACCTAACAGCACCGTTTGATGCGCGGACGCCTTTCGAGTGCATGTACTTGACGATGTCCATGTGCCCAAAGGCGATGGCGTAATTGAATACGTCAGAGGTGCACTCTAGACCACGGATCTCGTGGAGCCACTTGATGACATCGAAATGCCCACGGCCCGCAGCATAGACCATCCCCCGCATCGTGCACCCTTCCGTGCGGTTGGCATGCAGCCACTTGACGACATGCAGGTGGCCGTAGATAGCTGCGCTATCCATCGCATCAGCTGTGCATCCTTCCGTCCGGTTGGCATGAAACCACTGCACCATATCAAGGCGACCCTGTCTGGCAGCATAGACCATCGCTATCTCCGTGCATCCTTCCGTCCGATTCTCGTGGAGCCACTTGATGACATGCAGGTGGCCGTTTTCAGCCGCCCAATCCATCGCCAACGTCGTGCATCCTTCCGTTCGATTCTCGTGGAGCCAGACGACGACAGGCAGGTGACCGTTTTTGGCTGCGTTATCCATCGCCCACTTTGTGCATCCTGTCACACCTGCATCAAACAAGTACTGGATAACGTCGAGATGTCCGTGTTCCGCTGCTTGGTCAATGGCACCGTGCCAGAAGTCGCTTGTCGGATCTTTCTTAGTCATCCATTCTTGAAGCGTCTTGTACTTGCGTTCGAGATACTTGAGCAGATCGAGGCAGCCAAAGCGGATTGCCATGCGAGCGAGTGCGATCGGATACGTAAAGTCGACTAGATCGAACCAGCCGTGCCGCATGGGAATGAGAAGCAGCCGGTGGCTGTCAAACTGCCAATACGGAACCAAAAGTTGTAGTCGTTGTTCCACTCATCCCTCTAGCATAATTGACATTGGTGTACGAGGAAAGCGCTTGCAGAGACGGTCGTACATGGAGCGAGAGTGTGCGAGCAGCAGTCCGTTTTCGGCCGTCAGCTCACGTCAGGCAGCAGAGCCAGATCGCCCTGCCAGTCCATCTTGAACGCTTCGATCCACAGCTCCAGCTCGTCTCTTCGTCGAGGTGTCCTTGTCGCCGAGCAGGCCGTTCAGGAAGCGAGTGAGCGGGCCGGCGTGCTTGAGGATCATGGCGAGGATCTCGGCAGGCTTGCGGTCCCAGTGGCTTCTGCCAAACGCAAGGTCGCTGGTGCTGACTGCCCTGGCAACCCTGGCTCGACGGCTTGGCTGCCGCTCGCTCCAACGACCTGCTGGACCACAGCCAGCGCAGAGTCGGTGCGGCCAAGAGCAACCAGCAGCTCGGCTGTGCTCTGCCGCTGGCTATGCAGACGGCGCGCAAGCTCGTCGCTGGCTACTGCTGCTGCCTTTGCCGCTGCTACTAATGCTGCTACTGCTGCGTTCCGTCGCTCCGCCTGCATCGTCGCAGCCGGCTGCTCGCTTTGTTGTTGTGAAGAAAAGATCGACTCGACGCGATCGCCAAAACAACGCACGATAACACACGAAAGTGGGACATGCACCGACACAGCACGGCATGCCATCAGTGCTGGCTGGCTGGTGGGACACTGCAGCATGCATTGCAGAGCAGATGCAGTGGCGCGCGGCTGGTGATCTGATCTGAGCTCTGGCGACGACATGCGACCACTCGCCTTGTCGCATGTGCGCGTTTCCTCAGGTAGTCTCAAGTGCTCCAGCGGTCATTACAAAGTCAACAGCATTGCCATGTCGGAGCGAGCGTATAAAAGACTGCAAGTCGCACAAGTGAGGAAATCAGCCCATGTATTGCATTCAACTATGTATGTCTGTAAAAGGGGGAGGGAGGGAGGGAGTGTGCCATGTAGACAGAGGATCACGAGGCGCGTCGAGACCGCGATGCAGGTGCCGACGGAGCCGACGGAGCGGCGGGAGCAGACGGAGCAGAAGGAGCAGCAGCTTGCGGCGGCGGCTGGAACACGAGTGCCTGGTGGATGCTTGAGGCAGCCGACGGCGGCATGCTGCCCATACTGCCCAGGCTGCCAGCGTTGCTAGCACCGACGCCAATAGGCGGCGCGAGGAGACCGACCGGGATGGCAGGGGTGGCCGTCACGGGGGTCGCAGGCGACACGGGGGCAAACGGCGAGAGCGGCGTGGAGCGGTTCAGGCCAACGAGGTTGGACGCGCTGGCGGCCGTGCGTTCAGTGAGGAGCGAGAGGCCCGCACGGAAGCCCGACGCAAACGTCGTGCGCGTGCGGCCCATGGCGCTGAGGTTGTTGGCCGACGCCGATGCCGAGGACACGTTGCCACTGCTGCCGCCGACACCGCCGCTGAACGTGGCGCCGCGGCCCATCTTGCCGTGCGGAGAGCGGTCGGCAAGCGACTGCATCGAGATGGGCGGCATGCTGGGCGAGTGCGACAGCGACACGGAGCCCAGGACCGACGCTGGCTGGGCCGGGCCTGCTGGTGCACTGGCACCCGACCGCACCGACTCAAACGACGAGGCGCCGTTGTTGCTGTTGCTGGTGGATCCAGACACGGGCCGCAGCGTGCCCGCGTTGTTGCCGTGCGACACCGACAGCATGTGGCTGCTGCTCGTGATGACCGACCCGTCATTGCCGCTGGGCTGCGACGGCCGCCTCGATCCGATCCCCGTTGTCGGCTGCGGCTGGTTGGCAGCCCCACTACCGCCGCCGGCGTTGGCATTGGCAATCAGCGGTGCACAGAACCGCTCTCGCGAGTGGTTGATACCCTCGCGCATGACGCCGAGCGGTGCCCACGCCTCGAGCGCCTCGAACAGGGGATTGACAATAAACTCAATGAAGCCCTGCTGGCTGGATGTCGGGTTGGCGGCATTCGGCCCGTCGCGGTTGCAGAACGGCGAGATGGGGAGGCCGAGCGCCTTTTCGCGGTCGCCCTGGTTGAAAAACTCTTCCGTGATGCGCGTGATCCATTCCTGGTAGATGGGCCACGACTTGGTTGGGTTGGACACGTCGGCGCACTTCATGAGCATCTGCATGAGCGAGTGCCGGTCCTCCTGGCTGCCGGCCGGATCAAACGCGCCGCTTGTGATGACCTGCGTTGCATGGGGCACGTCAAGGAGCAGGACAGTCAGCACGCGCGGGAACCCAACAAACGCATTGACAGCAATGCCACAGGAATACGCACCTTCTTCTTGAACGTCGTGAGCAGCGAAAAGTGCTGGGCAAGATCAGTGGCCAGCACCATGTCGACCACATTGGACCGCACAGCACGGTACGTCTTGCGATCCAGCTTCTCCAGGAAATGGTTCTCCTTCTGCATGAGCACCTGGAACGCCGACGCGCAGTGGTGGTTCTCGAGCACCGACTTGTCATTGTACAGCATGGCCTTGCGGTCGTTGGTCGCAATCAAAAAGTTGTTGTTGAGCCCAGGGTGGTCGTAGTCGTGGATGGACGCAGCAAGGTATATGGCCAGCATCTCGGTATCGGAGAAGATGTTGGATATGCGGTCGAGGTTCGAGAGGTGGTGGATGGCGTGGAGCACATCGGCCGCGTGCACCGAGTTGTGGAACGCGAGGTTGTGGTCGTAGCCGGCCTCGACAGACGACATGAAGTTGAGGAACTTGTCCAGCGGCAGCTGCAGACGCGCGAGGAGGCCAGACTCGACTACGAGGTGGTGCGACAGGAAGAACAGCGGGCGGTTGTCCGTGGCAATGGCAAAGTCAAAGATGGGGAAGTTGAAGTCGCTGACCTGGTCCAGCAGGCCGCGAATCTCGTCCGTCATGAGCGTGTCCATGTCCGTGTCGGGGTTCTTCTTGACCGGCACAAGCGCCATGCTCATGTCTGCGGCGCGATCGGCTGCCGCATCCGCAGACACGGGCTCGGCAGTCGTCTCGCCGCTCGATCCGTACTTGCGGCCCGTGCCAACACCAGAGTCTGTGGCCGTGCCCGCACCGCCATCTGTGCCACTAATGCTGACGCTGTGGGTGCCGTCAATGCCGCTCTTGTTGAGACTGCCGTCGGTCGCGTAGTCGTCCTCGTCGCTCTCGTCGTACTCCTCGCCCTCGTCATCGTCGTCGTACCCGTCATCCTGTGCAGCCGCGTGCCGCTCGCCGATCGAGTCTCCGACGAGCTGCGAGTAGGACAGCGCAGACAGCCGCTTGGACTTGGTCGACGACCGCCGCCTGTCGCGTGGTCTGTCGCCAGCGCCAGGCGCTGCAAGCGGCGATCCAGAAGCAGACGACTGCACATCGCCACCACCCGCGCCGACATGTGTGCCACGACCCACACCGCCCAGACCGCCCAGAGACGTCACCGACGCCGAGGCAACGACAGACGCCACAGTCGAGTCGCCGTGCACACCCGAAAAGTTGTTGCTCATCTCGAACCCAGTGACGATGCTGCTGTCGCACGTCGATGTGCGGTTGCGCGCGCGCCGTTGACGTGCACGCCGCGCTCTGCTCTGGTCCAGACGGTCCATCTGGAACGACCGGCCATCCGCAGGCGACGCCGGTGCCTCAGAGCCGCCCTGCGACGATCCGTCCGTGTTGGCAATCTTGGCAGCAATCTCATTGAACAGCCATTTCTGTCATGGGCAGCACAACACGCGTCAGTGGCCAGTCGGTCGACAATAACAGCAACAACAGAAACAAGAGCAACAACAGTCTCACCTCTTGCTCGTCGTCCACTTGCACGTCACCGCGCTTGACTTGCTGGTACAGGTCAGGCGCCATGAGATTGGACGAGGAGAGCGACGACAGAATGACATGCAGGATGCGAATCTGCTCGGCATTGACTTGCGTGCACAGCAGCGCCTTGACACCCATGATGGCCTTTTCGAGGGGCGAGTCCAGATCCGCAATGCGCGACGCGTACGACGAGTACAGCCCGCGCAGCTGCTTGTGCAGCTTGGAGTTGATGGTGATGAACTGAATGTCGGACAGGTACTGCAGCCGGTGGTTGCGCTCGTTGACGTACGACATGGCGATCATGGCGATCGAGGCCAGCACGAGCGAGACGCCCGACCACACAAACAGGAGCGTGGATCGCAGCCGGTCGTCGCCGGCCTCGACGGCGGGGGCCAAGACGTAGGCAGCAGACGCGACAATGAACCAGACGGGCACAGCGACAGCCAGCGCAGCGATCGTGTACACAAACCGCAGCTTGAAGAAGAAGACGGTGAGGAAGAGGACGGTGATGTAAAAGGGTGCCGTGACAGCGTCGTACTTGGCGCCCGTGAAGAAGAAGCGGCCGCAGACAAGCACCGGCCCGACGATCCAGATGAACGCCACCGACAGCGCGTGGATGTACACTGCGAGTGCGCGTGCCGACATGTAGAACGAGAGGGCCAGGTTGACAAAGAGCGGCAGGAAGCCAAACACAATGGCCCAGATGGCGTCGTCGCGCGGCACGGTCAGGCCGGCCGGCTGCGAGTAGGCGAGCGTGATGACGAGCGCATAGACGGCCATGGAGACAATCGCGCAAATGGCAAAGAACCGCCAGTTGTGGATGTTCTGCTCGAGGAAGAACTGGCGGTACTGTGCCTCGTCGTCGGCGTTGCGGTACGCAAGCGTGATGGGCGACAGCGCCGACCGCTTGAGCGCGACAAGGAGATGCGCGTCCAGCATGTCGTGCATGCTCTTCTCGCCCATCTGCGCGCCGGTGCCGTATGTGCTGCTGAGCGACGGGTCGTGGGAATCCAGGCCGCCCGCCGACGGTGTCTGCGACAGGACCGATCCGGCCGACGCCGAGCGTTTGCGGAAGCTAAAGAGCGGCATGAGCTTGGACGACGACGACTGTGGCGGGGTCTTGGCAGGCAGGCTGTTGGCAGTTGTGTTGAGCGCGGTGGATGCCGCGACAGCCATGGACAGCCCCGACGCCTGCGAGGACGAGTGGATGGGCAGCAGACCGCCAGCGCGATCGCCGGCCCCGCTCAGCGACGGCCGGCCGCCGAGCCCAGCGGCAGGCGCAGGGTACACGGAGCCCAGCGGCGTGGTGATGTGGATGGTGGTCGATCCGTTGCCAGCAGGGCCAGCAGGGCCAGCAGGCAGCGACGACGCATGGGCCGTCGACGTGAGCATGAACGAGTCGCGCGGCGGGGACGTGCGGAACTGGAAGCGCAGCGGGAGCACCGACTGCGGCTGCAGATCTGGTGCGATGGAGGCCAGTGGAGACGACGGGCGAATGGATTCGGAGAGCGAGCGACGGAGCACCCACGAGCCGCGGCGGCCGCCCGCGCTGCCCGAGCCAGATCCCGCGGAAGAAGCTGCTGCTGCTGCTGCTGGTCCGGCTACTGCTGGTGGTGGTGGTGGTGCACCGGCTGCTGCGGCTGCTGCTGGGATGGACGACGATGCCGATGCCGATGCCGACAGCGACAGGGCCATGCTGGCAGGCGTGGTGAGCGACAGCCCAAGGCCCTGGCGGCGACGGGCAGCAGGCGGAGAATTGAGCTGCTGCTGCTGCTGCTGCTGCTGCTGCTGCTGCTGTTGCTGCTGTTGCTGCACGTGTTGAGGCGCAGGCTGCAGAAGCAGCGACAGCGCCGATGCCTGGCCCTGCTGCGGGTCGTGCTGGGCCTGGCCGTGGAAGAACGGCGAGGGGGCCGTGGCCAGGCTCAAGGGCGGCGAGCCAAACAGCGGGTTGTCGGCCGGCTGCTGCTGCTGCTGGTTGTGCTGCTGGTTGTGCACCAGTTGCTGCTGCTGCTGCTGTGCACCAGATGACGTGGCAGGTGACGTAAAGCTGATGCGGTGCGTGGCGGACGCATCTGCCGGGGCGGTCGAGTGCAGCGCAGGGGGCGAGGACAGCGGCGACAGCGGCGACGTGGCCGAGCTGATGGTGGGCAGCAGGCTGGCCGTGCTGCCGATGCTTGCTGCCGACGAGGTGCCGCCTCTGGCCTGCGCCGTTGCCGCTGCTGTGCTGTTGCTGTTGCTGCTGTTGCTGCTACCAGCGCCGGTGAGGCCCTGCATGCCGCGGCCGATGCCCTGGTACAGGCTCATGACAATCGACTTGCGCTTGGGCCCGCCTGCTGGTGGTGGTGCTGCTGCTGGTGCTGCTGCCGTGCCGGTAGCCGCCGCAGACGCTGTTGCCGCTGCCGTCGAGGCCGTTTGTGCACCAGCCTGGCCGGGCAGAGGACCCGCGCCAACAAGGGCGTGGCCGGCAGCGGGCACAGACGGTGCACCGGCGTGCGGGCCGGGCGCAAACAGGAAGGCGGCCGACGGCGACGAGCTCGCACTCGCACTGGCGCCGTACGAGAAGGTGTTGCCGTACGTGTGCGTGGCCCACGACTGCGACTGGTGCTGGTGCTGCTGCTGGTGCTGCTGGCCGTGGGGCAGGGCCGGCGGTTGCGCCAGCGGCGACGGCGGAAACAGGAGCGTCGGTGCCGACGGGCGTCGCTCGCGGGGCGGGCGGGAGAGATACGGCACCGACGGCTGCCGCTGCCTGGCGGGCGGCGTGGGCGTGGACGGCGACGACGGCGACGTGGGCGACGTGGGCGATGTGGGCGACGCCGGCACCGCCGGGGCAGCCGCAGCCGCAGACGCAGCCCGCGGCCGCGTTTGTTGTTGGTGCACAGCGGCGCCATGTGGTGCACTTGGTGGTGCAGCGGCCGTGACGGTTGATGCGCCAGACGACGAGGGCGAGCTGTTCTCGTCGGACTCGCGGATCGTCTCTGGGAGCATGTGCTGTTGCTGCTGTTGTTGCTGTTGCTGTTGCTGTACTTCTACTTGTGCTGCTGCTGCTGCTGCTGCTGCTGCTGCTCGTTGCTGTTGTTGTTGTTGTTGTTGTGCTGCTGCTCGTTTCTGCTGCTGCGGCGTGTGCAGGCCGTCGGGCGGCATATTCTATGTGTTGTTTGTCAAGAACAGAAAAATGCGATTATCTCAAGTTTGTGCAGCAAATTTTGGCGGTGATTGGTACAAGCAGCGTCGGCTGGGCAACAGCCAGCAGACAGCCACCAGACAGCCAGAAGACAGCCCGTGTGATATGAGAACAATCGTTGTATTGAGAGAAACGGCCACAGATAAGAGATCAAGAGGTTCAGAGGTTGGCACTGGCCGATCCATCCATCAATCCATCCATGCATCGCGCATTCATGCCAGTGTCAGCAACCAAGCACATCGCAGACATCACCATTAGTAGCAACACTCACATCACGGCCTTGGTAAAGTCGGTCGTCGAGGCAGAGCCGCCCACGTCGGGAGTGAGCACGCGGCCCTCGGAAATGACCTTGTGCAGGGCAGCAGAGATGCGGTTGGCCTGCTCGTCCAGACCAATGTGGCGCAGCAGGTGGATCGACGACAGGATGAGGGCCGTCGGGTTGGCCGTGTTGTGGCCCTCAATGTCCTTGCCGACGTGGCGGCATCCGGGCTCAAACACGGCGTAGTCGCGGCCAATGTTGGCGCCGGGGATGATGCCCGGGCCGCCCACAAGCGCAGAGCCGACGTTGGACAGAATGTTGCCGTACAGGTTGCCGCAGACGACAACGTCAAACTGGTGCGGCTTGGACACGAGCTGCATCGAGGCGTTGTCGACAATCATGTCCTCGACCTTGATGCCAAAGCTCTCGTAGTTCTTGGCGACTTCACGGCACGTGTTGAGGAAGAGGCCGTCACCAAGCTTCCTGTCGGATCCAACGGCAGCGCATCGTTAGCGCGATGCGGCCCTCAGCGGCAGTAGCAGGACAGGGCAGGGCAGGGCAGACGCATTTCCATAAAGCCACTTGCATGATGTTGGCCTTGTGGATGATCGTGACCTTCTTGCGGTTGTTCTTGAGCGCAAAGTCGAAAGCGTAGCGGGCAATGCGCTCGGTCTTGGCCTTGGTGACGACCTTGAGCGACTCAACAACGCCGGGAACAGGCTGTGGATCCATGCCGGCCATCGACGACGCAGTCACGAGTCAGCAAGTGCACAGGGATCCGCGCAATGGCAGCCACAGCGTCATCAACTTACAGAGTGTTCCTTGCCAGAGTACTCGCCCTCGGTGTTCTCACGGATAATGGCAAAGTTGACGTTGCTGTGGCGGGTGGGCCAGTTGCCCGGCAGGTTCTGGATGAGCGTCGTCGAGGCATACACGTCCAGGTCCTTGCGGAGGAACACGTTCCACGACGTGTGGCCAAGACGGGCCACAGGCGTGTACAAGACACCTGGCAGACACGGCAGACATGGTCAGCGTGCGTCTGTGCATGCGATTGTGTGTGTGTGCGAGCACAAGCCACATCGCAGATCGCAGATCACAGGGCCACAGATCCACAGGTCTACAGGTCCACAGATCACAGGCGGCTCACCCTTGAGGGCAACCTTGTTCTTGCGGATCGAGTCCATGGCCTGCTTGAGGAGCGTGGCATCGCTCTCGGTGTAGCCGGACAGATCAAACTGCTCCCAGGCAACCGGCGCATTGATGGCCTTGAAGATGTTCTTGACACAGGCGGCAATCTCCTGGCCGACACCGTCACCGGGGATGAGCGTCACGGTGTGGACGCCGCCGTAGACGGTGCCAGACGTCTTGGTCTGCTCGAGCCAGGCGGTGCCGTTGTGTTGATCAGGAGCGATCAGCGCCCATCGTTGTTTCACATGGCAGCGCCGATGCCAGGCAGATTGCGAGTGTCAGCAGGTGGTGTTCGTGAATGTGCTTATGCGTGCGTATGCGTGTGCATCGCAGCCAGACGGCCAGCGGTGCGTGGCATCAAGGCATCCCACAACCAGCGCCAGGAAGCACGCTCACGACAACCGCCAACCGCCACCGCCGCTCATCGCTAGGGGCCGGCGCATTCGCCAGCATCGCTGTGCATCGCTCGCTGCAACAAAAAAAACGGCTGGCGCGGGGCGGCCCAACGAGCGCCGGCGTGTTGATCGCAAATGAGCGCAGACGCAGCCCGCCGTGCAGCGACCCGACGAGGCCCAGAGAGCGGGCATGCGAGGGAGGAGGGCAGGGAGCGAGGGATTGCCAGGGCGGCGCACGTACCGGCTCGGTGAACACGAGGCTGGTCTTGGTCTGCACGGTGCCAAAGGCGCGGGTGGCGGCGACGGCCGGGGCGGCAGCAAAGGCGGCCAGACGGGCCGGCGTGGCTCGCTTTGCCGCAGCAGTCACGGAAGCACGGGCAGCAGCAGCAGCAGCAGCGATCATGATGATGTTGGGTTGTGAGGGAAGACGGATCTGCCGCGTCGCTGATGACTTGAGAAGCCACGTCGACACGCAGACGACTTGTAGACATGCAGACACGAAGACACGCAGGCACGCAGGCACGCAGGCACACAGACACGCAGACACGCAGACACGCAGACACGCACACTTGCAGACGAGGCGTTCATATGGAAACATGTATTGATAAAGCACACGGAGAGCAGGATCGCTCAGTCCAAAGAAGGGGCGGCAGCAGAGCTCGACGATCGGCCAAACCACGACGACCAGAACGACAGCTTGGCAGGCTTCTTCTTGGTCGCCGCCGCTGCCGCTGCCGCCGCTGCAATAGCCGCCGCCGCAGACTCGCTCGTCGATAGCCGGCTTGTGATCGGCACATCGTGCTTGGTGGCCAGCTTGGGCGGCACAGTGGAGGCAGCAGGGCCAGCGAGATCGCCTGCAGAGACAGAGGCAGAGACCGGCACGATCGTGGCCATGGACGCTGACGTGGCGCCAACAGACGCGCCATTCATGGGGCCAGAGGCGGGCTTGGCGTTAGCGTTGGCGTTGGTGCTGGTCGTGATGACGCCTGCCTCAAAGGCTGTTGATGTGGATGTGAGGACAGACATGTCGGTGGGCATCGTGTCGGACATGGACGTCTTTGCATTTGTGTCGGATCCAGACTGGGCTGTGTTGCTGCCATCGAGCGGATGATCAGGCGTTGCGACATCGCTGGTGCTGACAGCCGATCCAACATCGGAGGATGCCGAGGTTGCAGATGCAAGCAACGACGACAGACCAGACGGCGCAGAGTTGAAGCGAGGCGCTGCCGGTCGCGACAAGGACAAGGCTGGCCCTTGCAACGCGGACGCGGCTGAAGACGGCGCTGCAGCAGTCGCAGAAGCAGCAACGGATGTGGATGGTTTCGATGCATGCGCGGCAGGAGCAGTCCCGTGTGTGGATGCAGACGCCGACAGAGACGCCGCCTGGATAGGTGCAGGAGTTGGCGATGCAGCCGCACTGCGGCGCGGCAACGAGCCCGTGGAGAACAGGCTGTCGGAGCCACTGCGCGGCATGCTCCCTGCCGACGACATGTTGGACGACACCGACGCGCGCGGCAGGGACACAAACTTGGCCGCCACCGTCTGCTCGAGCACGACCTGGTTCCCGTGGCAGAAGCGGTGCAGCAGGTCGTCGATGCGCGTCTGGCTCATGGCGCCGGCGCGCTCGTAGTTGATCTCAAAGCTCAGGAGCTTGAGCATCGCGCCTTGGAACACGGCGTCGCCGTCAAACGAGAGGTGCACGTCCCACTCGAGCTCAAAGGCGTCCGTGGACGACGGCAGCGACTCTTCGCGCCGGATGTGCGTGACGGTCATGGCCTTGCCGTCGCGGTGGAACACGAGCACGATGCGCCAGCCGTCGGCGCCGCGCACGTCCTTGACGTTGAGGCCGGCCGGCGTGAGCAAGTTCTGGTGGAGGTACCATGTGGAGGTGATGACGATGGACTGGTTGATGGTGCGCATGATGCGGGCTGTGCGGGACTCGAAGGGGATGATAGGGCCCAGGATGGCACGGACGGCGTGCGAGTCGCCGACGAGCAGCTGCGGGTTGGCCTCGATGGCCGCGTGCAGCGCAGCCAGCGTGTCGGGCGACTCGAGGCGGGCGGCGACCTCCAACAGCAGCGTGGTGGCCGTCATCGGGGCCGGTGCATCGTCGGCGGGTGTGGCGGTCGCTGCAGATACAGATGTATGTGCAGGTGCGGCATGCTGTTGTTGCTGTTGTTGCTGTTGTTGCGGCTGGAGCGGCTGTGCACCGGCAGTGGCAGCGGCTTGGACGGCAACATCACCCGAAGATGAAGCAGCGGCGAGCGGCCGATCTGGCTGCTGTGCTTGTAAGGGTTCGAGGGCTTGCAGGGGTTCGAGGGCTTGCAGTGGTTGCAGTGGTTGCTGTGGTGCAGACGGTGCCAGCGATCCCGCGAGCTGCTGGTGCTGCATGTGGGCATAGGGCTGCTGCCTGTAGCCGGGCCGCATCAGCGTGCCCGACGCCTCCTTGATGGCCACGCGGGCAGCCAGGCGGGGCAGGTCGTTGAAGACGAGCGTCCAGCGAGAGCCTTCGAGCGTTTCACGCAGCTCGGCCTCGAGGCTCGAGTCTGTCGACGCCGGCGGCTCGATGGCGTCGAGCACACCGGCGGACGGATCGGCAGACGCAGACGCAGACGCAGGCGCAGAGGCAGACGCAGGCGGCGAGGCGTAGGGCGACGCCGGATGTGCGCTGTCCAGGCTGCGACGAGCAGCAGCAGCGGCGGCGGCGGCGGCGGCGGCGGCGGTGCCGAGGCCAGACGCAGCAGCGGCCTGCGCATTGCTGCTGAAGATGTTGGATGGACTGGCCGGGCTGGCCGGGTTGGATGGGCTGGCGGGCTTCCTTGGGCGGCCCAGCGACAGAAACTGCCTGTACGAGGCGGCGGGCGGCGAGGCCTGCTGCGGCGTGGGCAGCGGCGCGGCCGTCTGCGGCACTGCCAGCTGTGCACCGCTGCGTGTGCGGCCGGCGATGCTGACGGGCGCCGTGGGCATACTGGGGCTGTGAGAGTGTCGCTGTGAGAGCCAAAGCCGCAACACAATTTGGAACGTCGCACTTCCACTTTGCTGATTTCGCCACTTTCGAAACGGGAAAATGGCCGCGTGGCTCGCTTGGCTCTCGTGGCTCGCCGTGGCCGCCGTCGTCGCTGGCCTGGCGCTGCTGCTGCTGCGATCGTATGCGTACGCCGTGCGGCTGCAGGAGCGGCTGCGCTCGTCGGCCATGGCCCTGGCGCAGGCGCGTCTGCGCCTCTTTGATGCGCTCGCTGCGTCGGCGCCCGCCCGCTGCGCCTCAGACAACGGCAGCGACAGCACCAACAGCAGCAACGCCAACAGCAGCCAAGATGCCGCACGCAGGCGGCGGCAGCGCATCGAGGCCGAGTGGCGTCCGGTGCTTGGGCCGCCCCGTCCCGCCGATCTGCCCGCAGCGAGCAGCAAGAGCAAGAGCAACGGCAAGAGCAAAAGCAACGGCATTGCGGCCATGTCCGAGCCCAACTTCAACGACCTGTGCGGCCTGCTGTGCGACGTCGAGCAGCGGCTGGACCAGCACGCGGCGTCGCTGGCCTTTCTGGCGCGCTCGCTGTCGCTGCTGGTCCAGGCTGCCGCCGGCCAGTGGGCGCGCTCGCAATCGCTCGTCGGCGGCGTCGAGGCCGCAGCCGCCGCCGTGCCGCGCCTGTCCGCCGCAGACGCCCGGCTGCTCGGTGCGTCCCGCCTCTGTCCTGCACCTGCTCATGCCGCTGTCCTGTCTTGCTTGGTCCCGCGCTTGGCCCCGCGCTTGGCCCCGCGACTAACCGTGCGAACCAATGATGCGATCGGCGCCTTCAGCCGCGCAGATCAGCCAGGCCGTCGACTCGCTCGCCGTGCCTGGCGCTGCCGAGCAAGAGTCGCACTCGCTGTTCGAGGAAATGCACGCCTTGCTCTCAGACTCGCTCCACACCGCCCGCGATCTCGTTCGCACCATCGACGCCAAGTTCAACTACTGCCCTCTGGCCGCTTCCGCGCGGCAGCCCAGCATCGGCACGCAACCGCAGCTGTCCCTGCAGCAGCAGGTGGCGTCGTCCATCGATGCATTCACGCGCGGCGGCCTGGTGTCCAGCATCGTGGGCGGCGTGACGTCTCGGCTGGCGTTCGGATCGACTATTGCCACCACGCTTGGCGTCGGCACCTTGTTCAACGTGGCATCCAAAGTCGCTCGGTTCGGCGCATCGCAACTCGGCAGCCAGGGCGTCATTGCCAAGACGGCGCGTTTCTCCAGCCAGGTCCTGTTCCGATCGGCCAAGACCAACGATACCTCGCTGCTGACCACGCCGCCGTCGCCCATGACGCTGCTTGCCAACCGGCTCGAAGAGTACATCTGCCAGATTGATGTGCAGACGGCCAAGCTCGACGAAATAGCGCGTGGACACGAGGCGTTTGAAGCCATGGCAGACGTTGCGCGTGGACAGACACATCGCCGTGCAGCCGTTCTGCACAAGTCGCTCGAGCAAGTGTACCTGACGGCCGCGTCGTCTGATCCGTCTGTCCAAGACAACAGCGGCCTCCAGAGTCTGTTTGGTGCAAATGCCAACGGCAGCCCCCACATGACCTTGCCCGGGTCATATGCTGCAACAGATGTGTCGCGCAGCACAACGCCGGCTTTCGAGCGCGAGATCGAGTCTAGAGGCAGCACATTGCGTCGCCGCCATTTCAGCCGCAAACAGCAGCATGAGCAAAGCGACGACGATCGTGCGCATAATACCGACAATGACACCGACACTCCCAGCATGCACAACCAGCACCATCGCCTGTTCAAGTACACCCGCGAGTATGCGCGCCACCAGAGCAGAGGCAGCAACCACGACACGGGATACTCGTCTTCCATGCGCGAGTCGTGGACGCACGACCGCAGCTCTCCAGAGACTGGCGCAACAACAGAGTCTGCGTCTTCTTCGCCGACTCGATCGCAGGCTGCTCCTCCTCGCCGCACTGCTTCGCCAGAGACCGAGCCAGCAAGCTGCCACGTGCTTGGCAATCGTACTGTTCCGTCGCGTCCGTCTGCATCGGAAACACCACCGGCAGCATCTCAAGCCGAGATGGATGCATCAGCATGTTTCCCGCCATCGCAATCCGTCGACAATGCTCTCGGCCGGTTCGCCAAACCGGATGTTCGGCCCAACGCCGCCGGCTTGTCGAGCAAAGTGTCACCACAGCCGTCTGCCTCGTCGCTTCTATCAGCTGTAACGCCGACTTCTTTGGCGTCTGCCTCGTCATCCGCCTCGGTTGTCGGCTGGTTCTCCAACACGCTCCTTGATTCCAACCCTTCAGTCGCCACAGCCGAGCCTGTTGTGCAGATGCGGGACATGGCACTCGGAGACCAGGAGTACATGAGGACAAACGAGTTCGGCAAGAGTGCGAGCATTGGCAGTCTGCGAGAGCCGTCGGCGAGCTCCGTGTATGCGATGCGCATGTCCATTGCCGAGGAGCTGACTGGCGCGTTTGTCGACATGGATGCCATCGTGGCCGGCCAGAATGTTCCCGACGCCCCTCCACACAGCGCCGATGCCAACGCTTCTGTTTATCGGTCTGCATCCGGCAGTGTCGGCAGTGTTGGCTTTGTCAGCAGTGAAGGCAGTGATGCTGGCAATGCCAGTGACGACGAGTATACCCCGGGCGACTCGCTGCTGTCATCCAGCAGCATCATCAGCGACGCGGGCACGCCAATCACAGGGCCGAACCCCGACGTCAGTGAAGGACGAGCAGATGGTGCGTTGGTGCCAAAACAGAGCAACCCGTCGCCGCCGCTCGTGCTTCTCACTGCGCATGTTCACTCGGACCCTGATCTTGCATCGCAGGCCAACCCCTTCGCGTCCGAGATCAGCCCCGCCTGAAACACGACAAATGAAACCCGCTTCCCTTGGCAACCGATTGGCAACCGATGCTCTTGCCCATGCCATCCATAGAGCCCATGAAGACCTCGATGGCAACGTCGCTGCCCACGGAGCTACTGATCGAGATACTAAGACACCTGTACCTGGTGCCGGCGCTCGACAGCGTGCTTGCCTGCCGGCATGTGTGTGCACGGTGGCGGGACTGTGCGCTGCATGTGTTGCGGTCACCGCCTCCGCTGTTTCAGTGCAGCCCAGTGGACGGCGGCCGTGTGCGTCGACTGCAGTCGGCTGCATTCGACGAGGCAATGCCTGACGCTGTGCTGCAGTCCGGCCGGGTCGTCCCCGTGTGTGAGTGGCATCGCCGCAGACACATTCTTGCATGCTTGCTTGCTTCAATATACAGCACTTTGCGATGGCTGACACCATGAACGAGCAGTCGGCGAGCGAGACATGGCAACGGTGCACAAGCAGGGCTGGCGAGTGCGGCTTGTGAGTTTATTCGAGTGGCTGCTCGGCAAAGCTGGCGACCTGGTGGCTAACAGGGCGATCACACACCAGGTCATGCATCCAACCCTCCACGGCGGCTCGCTGGTGACGCTGCATACGCGGCACCACACGGCGCAACCGGGCGTCACGCTCATCGACGGCAGTTCCGGCCTCGAGTCTCTGCGATCGTCGCTCATCCGTCTTGGCCACCTGCGCCACCAGGACCGCGTATCACGGCGATCGGCATACAGCCGCGATGAGCATGACGACGAGCACGACGACGATGGCGACGACGATGCCAATGGGACTGCAACCGAGACCATGTCCGTGAGATCCACGCCGTCATTGCCAGAAGCGGTGCTGATGGACTCGTCGCTCATGAGTGCAGACGCGTTGTTTGATCTGGGTGCGGCGTCGATTGTCAAGTGGCACGCAGTCAAGCGGCGTCAAGTGACCGAGATTACGCCATTCGCACACGCACGGGTTGGACTGGAAGCGAGTCGATCGGCATCGTCGTCCACGTTGACGTCTACATTGGGGTTTTCTGGACACGCGCATTCGCACCCGCACGAACCGTGCATATCGAGCATGACGGTGGGCAACCACCCGAGCCGCGAGACGATGGAGTGGTTTTGCGACTGCTCGGCGTCGTCGCGATCTTCGTCTGGATCGTCGGCGTCACTGACCGACCTTGACTCTGGAGCACCTGCGGACAGCCAGGGACGCCGCGGGTGCCATGACAGTCGCAGCGATGCTGGTCCACGCTCCCTGCAACGCTCAGATTCCGGCACTTCAATCGCGTCCGCATCCTCATCATTGTCTGGATCTAGTGCAAGCGATGACACTGGAGATGGGCATCCAGGCACATTGTTCCGCGGCCTGGTGATGAGCGACATGGTCTCGCTTGCCCACTTGAGCACGT
Organism: Entophlyctis helioformis; assembly: GCA_025526915.1. Lineage (NCBI taxonomy): Eukaryota > Fungi > Chytridiomycota > Chytridiomycetes > Chytridiales > Chytriomycetaceae > Entophlyctis > Entophlyctis helioformis. The sequence continues at coordinate 94,253 of JAHLKH010000073.1, read as the reverse complement.
TCCTTGGCACCGACGCCAAACCAGAGTATTTCTATGCCATTGTGAGTGCCGCGCAGCACGCCTTGTGGCCCAGATTCAGCACTGACGGCAGCTTTTACGCGCGGCAGACTCCATCGCGTTCGGGGCCGCTTGGGTCCATCTCGGCACTGCCCGTTAATCCATACACGCTGTTCAAGGCACGGTTCTGTGAGTGCATCCAGCTCAAGCAGTCGTTGGAGCGCATGCACAGACTCACATGTGCCGGCAGACTTTATCTGGCAGGACTACGAGACGTGTGTGCATGGCGATGCGGACGCGCAGCCGCAACACGGCAACACGCACTTGCCGCCAATAGCAGACTTGCCGGCACAAGCACGGGCGGAAACCATTCGGCCAGCCAGCACCCGTGTGCTGGACACACTGACCCAGATCCTCGATGCGCGCAGACCGCTGTCCGCCAGTTTGGCCGCCTCAACCGGAGATGACGACGCCTTTTACATTGTCATTGACAGCGGCATCATCGCCACCAAGACCGCAGACATCTTTGCCGATCTCTGTCTCGGCAAGTCGCCATCCACGGCGCACCTGTCGCCGCTGTACAGGCGGTACGGCTTGCTCGGCGTGCGGCGGCCAGGCACGTTCAGCGTCGATGCAAGCAGCACGGGCCAGCACGCCGCTGTGGCCGTCATGGACACCTCGTCTGCGTTTGGCGTAGACGGTAACACTGATCGTGCTGTTCAGTATCGGTGACGCAAATGAAAAAGATTGTCAGCGAACGTGACCCAATGGTTGCCACACGTGCAGGCTGCTAGCATGGTTTCGGCGCGGTCCATTAGCCGCTCCACACGATCCACGCGATGCACATCAGTAGGCGCGGCCGCACTAATCAGCCAGCAGCATCGGCGGCGTCTGAAACTCGCCACGCCCACAGACGCCCAGCAAAAATTTTGTTGTTTTTGTTGTTGTTTGGGCACATTGCGCCGCCCTGCACGGGTGCGAGCGGCTATTCATCCACGCGTGCGGCGGCCTCAAAAGGCGACGTCGCCCCCGTGCCGGCTTTCTACGATAGACAACCCGTCCGCCTGCCCATTCACCCCCCAACCATAGACATGGCCAGCCAGGACATTGACATGAAGACGCTCAAGAACCAGCCGTCGTCCAACGACCTGTTGCGCGAGGCCGACGACGATGCGGGTCTCGACCACTCGCCCGTGACGTCGCAGGAGTTCTGGGGCTGGAAGCTCTTTGGTCTGTCGGTGCGTTGCCGTTGAGGTTGCATGCGCTGTTGTGCTGTTGCATTGTGCATGTGTGGCTTGTGATGCCTGCGTGGCTGACGCTGTGCATTTCATGTCTTGCTGCTTCTGTCGTTGCTGCTGCTGCTGTTGTCTGGCACGGCAATACATGGCATTACATGGCAATCTCTCGCTACCAGACCGAGGGCTACTCGTAAGTGCTCGCCGTCCCGATGCCGTGTTTGCAGGTCCGCTGTTGTGCTGGCTCGTCGCAAATTTGCACACCGCATCGGAACCACGACTCTGACGTCTCTGCCATCTCGCTACAGCGCTCTCGGAACCGCAGTCTTCTTCCCCATCATCCTCGAGGCTCTGGCTTCGTCTCAGGCATACACCACGCCGTCGATCAACGCCGCGTCGGGTCTTGTGCCTTGCAACACCAAGGATGAGGGCTACGCCTGCTCCGTCAAGGTCGGCAGCCTCTGGATCGACACGTCGTCGTACGTCTTCTACGCCACCACCATCTCGGTGCTGTGCCAGTTCTTCCTGTTCATCTCGCTCGGTGCTCTTGCCGACCACGGCGATCGCCGCAAGTCGTTCCTGCTCGGCTTCACGATCGTCACCGCTCTGCTCGGCATCTCCATGCTCTTTGTCGTGACCAACTCGATGCTCTGGTACGCCACGCTCGTGTTCATCGTGTCCAACATGACCTTCTGCGCCTCGTATGTGTTCTTCTACGCCTGGGTGCCGATTCTGTCCCGCTACGACCCCGAGGTCATCAAGGCTCGCGAGGACAAGGTGTCGCGCGCCGAGTACTACGCCATCTCTGACCGCGTCTCCAACCGTGTCTCGTCGGCTGGCTTCCTGTGGGGCTACGTTGGCGCTGTCATTGAGCTTATCATTGGTGCCGGTATCGCCATTGTGATCGGCTCCGGCGAGAAGTACGGTCTCCCTGTTGCCTACCCTCTGCACATTGGTGTCGCCGTGTCTGGTGTCGTCATGCTCGCGTTTGTCCCGATCATCTACAAGTGGCTCAAGCCCCGCCCCGGCCCTCCTCTCCCTGCCGGCGAGAACTTTGTCTTCTTCTCGATCAAGAAGGTCGGCTCGTCGATTGCCAAGGCCCGCCAGCTGTCGCAGCTCTTCCTCTTCCTGATCGGATGGTTCATCTACTCTGACGGTTTCTCGACCATCACGTCGGTTGCCATCCTGTTCTTCCGCACTGAGCTTGGTGTCAAGCAGACCGAGCTGCTCATTGCCGCCACCATCACGCCCTTTGCTGCCGGTGTCGGCAACTGGTTCTGGCACAAGGTGCAGGTTGCCACCAAGGCCACGTCCAAGACCATGCTCTGCATCCAGGCCTTCTTCTACTCGCTCCTGTGCATCTACGGTCTGGTTGGCTTCGTGACTGCTCCCAACACCTTTGGTCTGCGCGCCAAGTGGGAGATCTACCCGCTCGCCATCTACCACGGTTTCCTCCTCGGTGCCACGCAGGCCACGTGCCGCGGTCTCTTCTCTGAGCTGCTCCCTCCTGGCCTCGAGGCCGAGTTCTTCTCCCTGTACGAGATCACCGACAAGGGCTCGTCGTGGTTCGGTCCCCTCATTGTTGCCGTCATTGGTGACGCTGCCGGCAACAAGCGCTACGCGTTCTGGTTCCTCCTCGGCATGATGGCCATCCCCATCATGATCTTTGGCTCGCTCGACGTTGCCAAGGGCAAGCAGCAGGCGATCGACTTTATCGAGAACGAGGAGCGCATCAAGAAGGTTGCTGCCTAAAACAGACTACTTAATGAACTTGTGTTGATCACATCCCATTCTGTGTTGTTGTCCATGGTGATCGCCGACATGCTGCGCAAAGTTTAACTATGGCCGGTCGAACCAATCAGCCGGCGTGGCAGGGCTCTACTTGCCCCGATCCAAGCACAGCCGCACTCTTCCCCCCAATCATCGTAACCAAGCCTACGTTGATGACTGAGTTCAAGGTGCCGATTGAGGAGGAGCGCAGCCATCTGCTGCCCAAGGCCGACGTCGATACGGGCCACGGCGATACGGGTGCCAACAATGTAGCCCTCAAGACCAATGATGTGTGGGGCTGGATGCCGTTCAACCAGCAGGTACGTCTGTCTGCTGGCTGTCTGCTGGCCTGGCTGTCTGGCTGTCTGGCTGTCTGGCTGTCTGTCGGCCAATCCTCCCGCTGTCGCCGGAGCGGCGCAAGGGGTTGGAGAGACGAGTGCAGCCAGGGCGGCCTGATGGCCGTCTTCGGGCTGGTGCACACTGTCGCACGCCGACCGACAGCGGCAGCCACCACCCGCCAGATGAGCAATCACTGCGTGCCGTTGCCCTGATGTCCACCGTCGTGTACCACTGGTACATCGCCCCTGTGCACCGAGCTCAGCCTGTGCTCTTGGCGCTCCTTGACGCTGTCCACAGCTACTGCTTACTGACTGCTGCTGCTCCAACCAACCCACCAACCAACCGACCAACCGACCCGCCTGCCCGCCTCCCTGCCTGGCCACCATCGCCGCCGTCGCCGCCGCCGCCGCCGCCTCCAACGAACCAAAATTCTCTCCTTTCACTCCATCCACTCCAGACCGAGGGCTCCTCGTGAGTTTATCCTCCACGACTCACGTCCTCTTGGCATCTGGCAACTAACTTGTTCCTATCCACCACAATAGCGGCCTGACCGCTGCCGTCTTCTTCCCCGTCATTTTCGAGAACCTCGCCTCCATGCAGGCATACACCACGTCGTCGATCAACGCCGCGTCGGGTCTTGTGCCTTGCAACACCAAGGATGACGGCTACTCCTGCTCCGTCAAGGTCGGCAGCCTCTGGGTCGACACGTCGTCGTACGTCTTCTACGTCACCGCCATTATGCTGCTCTGCCAGTTCGTCAATTTCATCTCGCTCAGTGTCCTTTCCGAGCACGGCGACCGCCGCAAGACCTTCCGCTCCGCTCCACGATCATGCTGGTCCTGCTCACCGCCTCCAATCTCGTTGTCACCGTGTTCATGCTCATGTTCTTGTACGCCACGTTCATGTACATCGTATCCGAGAACACATCCATCAACCCCTACGTTATGTTTGGGCTCGTTATCGTCTTCGCCTTGATCTCCATTGATACAAGAAACCTCCTCGGGTCCAACAAGGCTCGCGAGGACACGGTGTCGCCGACTTGGATCCCCCCCCCCCCCCCCTCTAGCAAGCGAGATCTCTTCTCGATCAAGAAGGTCGGCTCGTCCATCGCCAAGGCCCGCCAGCTGTCGCAGCTCTTCCTCTTCCTGATCGGATGGTTCATCTACTCTAACGGCTTTTCCACCATCACGTCGGTTGCCATTCTGTTCTTCCGCACTGAGCTTGGTGTCGATCACCGCGATCTGTCCACTACCACCATCATCATGTGTTTTGCTGCCTACTTTGGCAAGTGGTTCTGGCGCAAGGTGCAGGTTGCCACCAAGGCCACGTCCAAGACCATGCTGTGCATCCAGGCTTTCTTCTACTCGCTCCTGTGCATCTACGGTCTGGTTGGTTTCCTCACTGCTCCCAACACCTTTGGTCTGCGCGCCCAGTGGGAGATCTACCCGCTCGCCATCTACCACGGTTTCCTCCTCGGTATCTCGCAGGTCAAGTTCTTTGACCTCGTCGCCGAGCTGCTCCCTCCTGGCCTCGAGGCCGAGTTCTTCTCCCTCTACGAGATCGCCGACAAGGGATTGTCGTGGCTTGGTCCCCTCCTTGTGGCTCTCGTTGGCGACGCTTCCGGCAACAAGCGCAACGCGTTCTGGATTCTGTTCGGCATGATGGCCCTTCCCGTCCTGATCTTCAGCTCTGTTGACGCTACCAAGTGCGAGCAGCAGTCGGCCAAGTTCATCGAGAGCGAGGAGCGCATCAAGAAGGCTGATGTCTGAGCGGTCCCTCGATTGCTGTGTTCTGCGACCAAGACCATCTGTGGCCCAGATCTTGGGGCGACGCATGGTGGTTTCTCGTGTCCTTCCCAATGAACACGCATTTCGATGACTGTGTGAGCGCTCCCGCCTCCAGCGGAGATTGCCTTTCCCTCGCCAGACGACTCAATGGATCACATGCCTCTTGTCCAGAGCTGTCCGCGGCGATCGGGTTCTTGCGCCAGCGGAGAAGGCAGCCAGCGTCATGGTGCACACACACGGTTCAATCAACGGACCGGTGTGTCACAGACTGCTCGCCTGACCCAAGCACCTGAACAAAATTTGCATGCACGCAAAACGCCGCCGCCGCCGCCCGCCCAGCCAGCCCAGCCAGCCCGCCCGTGGGGACAGGCGTGTGACCAAGTTAGTCACGAGCGCCAAGCGTGTCGACGAGCCCGCAGGGCTCAATCCCTCAAAAGCTTGGCGTCGCCCCCCGCTCACATCGCAGCCAGATTCGTGCACGACCATGACCGACACCAAGGCGCCTGTTGAGGAAGAGTTCAACTACCTGGCCCGCGAGGCCGAGGACGATGCGGGTCTCGACCACTCGCCCGTGTCGTCGCAGGAGTTCTGGGGCTGGAAGCTTTTCGGTCTGTCGGTACGTCTGTTTGTACCCGGCTGCTTGTCTGTCTGTCTGTCTGTCTGCTTGCCTGGCTGTCTGGCTGTCTGTGCCTGGCTGTCGCCGGAGCGGCGCAAGGGACTGGAGGGACGAGTGCAGCCAGGGCGGCCTGATGGCCGTCACCTGGCTGGTGCACACTGGCGCACGCCGACCGACAGCGGCAGCCACGGCCCGCCAGATGAGCAATCACTGCGTGCCGTTGCCCTGATGTCCACCGTCGTGTACCACTGTACATCGCCCTGTGCACCGAGCTCGGCCTGCGCTCTTGGCGCTCCTTGACGCTGTCCACAGCTGTTGCTAACCAACTGCCGCTGCTGCTGCTCCAACCCCGCCTACCAACCAACCAACCGACCACCGACCCGCCTGGCCACCATCGCCCCCGCCGCCACCTCCACCTCCGCCGCCAAACTTCCGCACGCACAAATTTTCGCCTTATCCTGTGCCGTCTCCTTCATGCGGCCATCCACTCCAGACCGAGGGCTACTCGTGAGTTGTCACTCCACGGCTCACGTCCTCTTGGCATCTGGCAACTAACTTGTTCCTATCCACCACAACAGCGGCCTGGCCACTGCCGTCTTCTTCCCCATCATTCTCGAGAACCTCGCCTCCACGCAGGCCTACACCACAAAGTCGATCAACGCCGCGTCGGGTCTTGTGCCTTGCAACACCAAGGATGACGGCTACTCCTGCTCCGTCAAGGTTGGCAGCCTCTGGGTCGACACGTCGTCGTACGTCTTCTACGCCACCACCATCTCGGTGCTGTGCCAGTTCTTCCTGTTCATCTCGCTCGGTGCTCTGCCGACCACGGCGATCGCCGCAAGTCGTTCCTGCTCGGCTTCACGATCGTCACCGCTCTGCTCGGCATCTCCATGCTCTTGTCACCAAACCCTCCTCTGGTACGCCACGCTCGTGTTCATCGTGTCCAACATGACCTACTGGCCTCGTATGTGTTCTTCTACGCCTGGGTGCCCATCTTCCCGGTACGACCCCGAGGTCATCAAGGCTCGCGAGGACAAGGTGTCGCGCACCGAGTACTACGCCATCTCTGACCGCGTCTCCAACCGTGTCTCGTCGGCTGGCTTCCTGTGGGGCTACGTCGGCTCGGTCATTGAGCTCATCATCGGTGCCGGTATCGCCATCGTCATGGGCTCGGGCGAGAAGTTTGGCCTGCCCGCCGTGTACCCGCTCCAGATCGGTGTTGCATTCTCTGGTGTCGTCATGCTCGCGTTTGTCCCGATCATCTACAAGTGGCTCAAGCCCCGTCCCGGCCCTCCTCTCCCTGCCGGCGAGAACTTTGTCTTCTTCTCGATCAAGAAGGTCGGCTCGTCGATTGCCAAGGCCCGCCAGCTGTCGCAGCTCTTCCTCTTCCTGATCGGATGGTTCATCTACTCTGACGGTTTCTCGACCATCACGTCGGTTGCCATCCTGTTCTTCCGCACTGAGCTTGGTGTCAAGCAGACCGAGCTGCTCATTGCCGCCACCATCACGCCCTTTGCTGCCGGTGTCGGCAACTGGTTCTGGCACAAGGTGCAGGTTGCCACCAAGGCCACGTCCAAGACCATGCTGTGCATCCAGGCCTTCTTCTACTCGCTCCTGTGCATCTACGGTCTTGTTGGTTTGTACTGCTCCCACACCTTTGGTCTTCGCGCCAAGTGGGAGATCTACCCGCTCGCCATCTACCACGGTTTCCTCCTCGGCGCCACGCAGGCCACGTGCCGCGGTCTCTTCTCTGAGCTGCTCCCTCCTGGCCTCGAGGCCGAGTTCTTCTCCCTGTACGAGATCACCGACAAGGGCTCGTCGTGGTTCGGTCCCCTCATTGTTGGTTCATTGGTGACGCTGCCGGCAACAAGCGCTACGCCTTCTGGTTCCTCCTCGGCATGATGGCCATCCCCATCTTCATCTTTGGCTCGATTGATGTTCCCAAGGGCAAGCAGCAGTCGATCGAGTTCATCGAGAACGAGGAGCGCATCAAGAAGGTTGCTGCCTAAGCGGTCCCTTGATTGCTCGTTCAGACTGCTACTCTATCATTGTATTGCAATAAGCACAAATGAAACATCCTTATAGATCGCGACTGCTCTTGGTTTCTCTGTGGCTGTCAGTGTCTGTCAGTGTCTGTCAGTGCGGGTCTGAATGCGACGGCTGCCAGTGCCGAGTGAAAGAGTGGCGCACTGGCGCAGTGGCGTCCGACACACAACGCCACCTCCTGTTGACTCGCCCGATCCTGTTCCGATCGGCTTCGCCTCGTTCAGTCGTTTGCCATAAAAGGCAGGCGACGCCTTCGTCCGCCTGATCTCGTGACCACAAAGGCTCCACAGCAGCCTGCCCACATTCTCCGCAACCGCCATGACGCCGCACTACAGCCTGCAGACGCTGGCCGCCACGCACCCGCACATTGTCGAGCGCATCATCGAGTGCTCGCCGTCGCCCCTGCCGCTCGTACGGTCCTGCCGCTCGATCGCTGCGCTGGCCCGTCGCCCGGTCGTCCATGCACGATGGCTGCTGGCCCAGACCGCCAGCGACAGCGACAGCCCCGCCACCACTGCCGATGCCGACGATGACGCCGACGATGACGCCGACGCCACAGCCGAGCAGGGCCGACGCCAGCTGTTCCGCGCCTTCATGCTGGGCACTCGCTGCCGCCTGATGTCGGCCGACGTGTGGGCCGCTGTGCACCGGGCCGGCCCTCTCCACTCGGCGGCCGTCCGAACCGCCATTCACTCTCTGGCCACGACGGCAGCGGGACAGGGCCGCGGCGACGTCGGTGCTTCCCGCCACACCGACCAGCTGCTCGTCGACTCCGCCAGCGAGGCGTGCCTGCTGCTGGCGCTGCGTCACGGCTACATGCACAACCCGACGCATGTGCTGCGTCATCTCGCCGGCCAGCGACGCTCGGCGCTTGCTGCTCGCGTGCTGGCGTCGGCGGCCAAGACGGCGTGTCCGAACACGATCGCCCCGCTGACGGTGCCGGCGGTCGTGCTCGACGGCATGGCCTTGGCCGACATGGTCGCACTCGCAGACGCCGGCGCGCTCTGCATCCGCTCCACGTTTGTGCCGTACTGCCTGTCGTCTGCGTCCATCTCTGCCTCGGTCGCGGTCTCGTCTTTGCCGGATCGCCTCGATGCGCTGCGCAGCGTGCTGACTGGCATCGTCGGCTCGCCCGCCACGCGCCAGAAGACAACAACAGCATTCGTGGCCCTCGCACCGCAGCTGGTCGTCGACGCTACGCTGCGTGGCGATGTCGACACCGTGCGGCTGGTCGTCGATATGAAGGTGGACCACGCCGTTGATCTGCGTCTCGGCAGCGACTGCATCGATCGCGCCATCAAGATTGCCAAAGCCGCTGGCCATCGCGAGTGTCTGGCGCACCTCAAGCGTCTGGGCACGCCGTCGCCTGTGCCGTCAAAGCCGTCGCTCATGTCGCGCATGGCGTCCATGTCGCTCCTGTCGCTCCGATCGTAGCTCTCTCTCCCGGCCCATCTCGCCTTGCTCTGTCTATACACACCGTATCCAGCCCGGCCCAGCCCAACACCCCCCCATCGCAGCTGTACAACTCATTCGCCTCCCACTTGAACGTCTGTCGCCATCCATTCCACATAAAAACACGACTGTAGAAACCACGACATGTTCATGACCGTCCGAGCAGATGGGCCAACAGAAGCGCTGCACCATGTTTGCTCAGACCACTGTTGCCACAAACGCAGCGGACGGCGTGTGTGCAGGCATCGCATCCGTCCTCGCAGACGCACTCGGCGAGACGCATGGCAGCAGCCTCAACTGCCCGCGCGGCGATGCCCGCGACTTTGGCGACCAGCGCAGGGTATCCCGTTGTGTCGTACAGCGCAATACGCGGTGCCAGAGCAGACGACATGGCTGGTGGTACGCAGAAGGGTACGAGCGGCTTGAGGTCGGCGGATGCCAGCAGCGGCGGCACGACTGCACGCAAGGCGTGTGCTGCTGCGTGGATGCTGCTGTTGACGTCGTAGCCGCGGTGTTGGAGCAGGTGCACAGTGTGTAGACGCACGACGATCCATAGCCCTGACACGGGTTTGGTGATCTCGGTGGGCAAGGGCAGCGTGACTTGCGTCAGCACGGCTTGGCTGCGTGGATCAATGTGCGAGACGCCGTAGATGCGTTTGGTGAGAGTCAGTGTGCCGTGCTCGACCGTGGCGGTGTGGGCGTGTGGCGGGACATCCGGCCCGCTTGGTTGCTGATTGCTAGCAGACGGCGTGTCGGATACCAGCTGGATGGACCCGTGCCGGACGAGCGGGTCGATGGCCGTCGTCGTCAGCGGTGCCGTGATGTACGACACATTGGTTGGTCGACAGCGAGCAATGCGAAGCCTCGTGTTCAGCTCTGACACCAGATACGACTTGCCGCGGTGCAGGAAGACCGCTCCTGTAAAACGCCAGTCAATCCGTGCCACATTGCATCATCTTGAAGCGTGTTTGCATGCGCACTCACCTTCGTAGAGCGTCATTGCCACACGGTCGGCCTCCACTTCTTCAAGCACATGGCCCGTGGAGGCGTCCATGACCTGCACGCCATCCTCATCGCCAATGCTCCGCAGCGGCGTAACCGACGCAGGGCGTCCTTCGAAGCGTGCCGCACACACATACACGCCGTGCACATCATCCCATCGCAAGTACTGCTCGCACAAGTCCTGGATCCGCCGTCTGGTTTCTGCCCCGCTTTCACCCTCTGCCGCAAACCACTCTTCGTCTGACCGGTCGCTGCCCGTCCCGCTCAGCCGCAGCGGCATCTCAGCAGCAGCGCACTGCAGATGCGGCTCAACCACCACCACGCTCGCCAGATCCACACCGATATCCTCGTATCGCGTCTCGCCAAAGACCTCCTCGGGGTACCTCGCGTAGTACTGGTCGCTGCCAGAGTCGCCGTCGAGCACAGCCACAGATATCGAGTCGCTGCCGCCTGACCGCCGGCCAGCGCGTCCCATCTGCTGGCGGTACGACGCCAGGCTGACTGGGAACCCGACATGGAGGACAACGTCCAGCGAGCCGATATCGATGCCGAGTTCGAGCGCATTGGTGGCGATGATGGCCAGCAGGGATCCGTCGAACAGCTGCGACTCGATATGGCGTCTGTCGGCCGCACTGTAGCCGCCACGGTACGACATGAGCTTGGCGGAGAGGTGCGGATGCGATCCCTGGATCTGGCTCAACGCTTCCTTGAACACCAACTCGCATGCTCGCCGTGTCTGCCATTTGACGGTTAGCCGACCTTGGCACAGGGATGAGATGGGCTGTGATGGGATGGGATGGCATGGGATGGCTGTCGTCTACCTTGGCAAAACAGATGGTGCGTGCGCCACGTGAGAGGAAATACACGAGGATCTTGGCCGACTCGTCAATGACACTCGCGCGGCCACTTTGGGCGTCGTCGGGAATCCTGAATGGCGGGTTCCACAGGATCTGGTGTCTGACGCCTGTCGGAGACGTGTCGTTTGTGACGGATACGACATTTGCCACTCCAAGAACAGCAGCCATGTGCTGGCCATGCCGCAAGCGAGTCGGAAGGTTAGACTCGGCACGACGACAGTTGATGGGGAGAGAGGCGAGGGGCAAGCGAGTACCTCGACTGGATTGGAGATGGTTGCCGAGCACCCGATAAACTGCAGCGAGTCGTTGCCGGCCAGACTGCACAGCCGCCGCAATCGCCGCATGACCATGGCACAGTGTGCACCCAGCGCGCCACTGTAGTAGTGCAACTCTGTTTGCCATACTTTTGTGTCAGCATCGCCTGGCAGGCCAGCCAGCCAACGAGCCAGCACTGCATCAAGCCAGCCAACGAACCGTCAATGACAACAAAGCGCAGATGAGCAAGAAAGTCGCGCCACAGGTCATGATGTGGCAGGATGGCTGCATGGATCATGTCGGGATTGGTCAACACGACCTGGCAGCCTTCTCTGATCCCTCGTCTCATGGCCGACGGCGTGTCGCCGTCAAACGTGTCGCATTTTACCCAGTCCACGAGCCCAGGAACGTTGCCGACCATTCTCCCAAACGCGCGTTTCTGGTCTTGAGCGAGCGCTTTCGTCGGATACACGAGCAGAGCACGCGATGTCTGCGACTGAGACAGCATATGCAGGATCGGCAGCTGGTACACGAGCGACTTGCCACTAGAGGTCTGGGTAGCGAGTATGACGTGCGGACGGTCGTGGCGCATGACGAGTTCAAGTGCGCGGCATTGGTGGGTGTACAGACGCGAGATGTCCGACGCCGCCTGGATGGATGTCCATACATGCGAAGTGGATAATGGCGGAGACAGGACACCGAACGACGCCTGGCGAGCAGGCATGGTGTGCACTGCGTTGCCATGCATCTGAGACGAGTAAAAGGGCTGCTGTCTGAGGCCAGCAATCAGCTGGGTGGCGGACGGCGCTGCGGCTTGCGGATCTGTGTCTGCGTTTGCCGTGTCTGCAGCAGACGTCAACGGAGACGCGGATGCCGAAGCAGCAGCTGGAGCCGCTGCGGGCTGGTCAAAGGGGTTGGCGGGGATGGCGGTTGCGGAGCGCGTCTGGAGAGTCGCGACTGGATCCACGCCGGCAGCAGCGCAGTCGGCGAGGAACGACAGCAGAGCGTCGAGGAATGCGCTGCTGCGTTCAGTGACCAGCTGGGCAGGCCGGACAGTCTTTGGTGCTTTGAAGCGCGCCGTCTTTGGTCTGTCGCGGCACACGAGCGTGCGCGTGCGTGAGTGCAGTGCAACAGCCGGTGGATGGAGCAGATGGAGCAGATGGAGTGGACGCACCGCTTGGAGGCGGGCAGATCCGAGGACGGCAGCGGCTGGAAGGCGGTTGCGAAGCAGATGAGCAGCACGGGCGGGTCTGCGGTGGCGAGCAGCGAGGGATCCGAGGGATCCGAGGGATCGCCGGGATTGGCGGGCAGGCCGGCGGGCAGACGCAAGTCGTCGGACGTGCCGTGGTCGAGCAGCGAGCGGCGCATCCACGCGAGCGACAGCAGCCGCGGCGCGACGGCGGCGAGTGCGGCCAGATCGGCGAGCGTGAACGGCCTGCCGAGGATGTTGGACACGGCCTGGTGCACGGCCTGGAAGGTGCCTGCGCAGCCGGGCGGCGACGGCAGCGACGGCAACGGCGGCGGCGACAACGACGACAGCGACACGACCAGCGACAGCGCCTCGAACGGCGAGCGCAGGGCGGCCAACTCGGGCGGCAGCGACGGCGGATGCTCGGCCAGGCGGGCGGCGGCAGCCGGTGCCCTTACAGTATCAGATGCACCAGATGCCCTTGCAGCACCAGATGCCCGCCCAGCTCGTGCTCCTGCTCGTGCTCTCCCTCGTGGCCGTGCTTGGCCAGACATCGTCTGAACTTTGCCACGCAAACCACACGCAGCCGACGCGATGGCTTCGCTTGCCCGTCTTGGTGCGTGTGTGCTCGGCTGGCTGGCTGGCTGGCTGCCACTATGCCACTATGCCACTATGCCACTATGCCACTATGCCACTATGCCACCAGGGCACTAACAGTAGCGGCCGTTTGGCTACCACCAACGGGCCCCTTGGCTAACACCAACCAACCAACCAACCAACCACCCGCTGACAGTCACGCTTCCGTTCATCCCGCCGCCCGACCTGCTGGCCTACGAGCAGGCGTTTGTGGCCGCCGGCGGCTCGCCGTCCGTCCCGCTCAGCGGTTCGTTGCCTTTGCTGCCTTGCCTTGCCTGCTGCTCTGGCCTGCTGCCTGCTGCCTGCTAACCTCGCAACACGCACACGCACACGCACCGCACCAGCCGCAAGTGCCCAGCAGGTGCTGGTGCAGTCGGGCCTGCCCAACGCCGTGCTGGCCGCCGTCTGGTAAGCCTGCGCTTGCATCGTCGCATCTTTGTATCTCGGCATCGCTTCGTATCGCCGCATCGCCGCATCGCCATATCGCAGCACCTGCAGACCCGCTGGCCCGCTGACCCGCTGCATCCCGCAGGAACCTGTGCGCCGTCGGCGGCGGCCAGACCCTCTCGTTCCCCGAGCTGTGCCTCGGCATGTTCCTGGCCAAGCTCGCCCTCTCCGGATCGCCCCTGCCCGCCGCCCTGCCCCCGGATGTGCGCCAGCAGGTTCTGCTGTCCATGGCCGCCGTGCAAGCCGCCACGACTGGCGCGCAGCAGATGCCTTTACAGCAGCAGATGCCTTTACAGCAGCCGATGCCTTTACAGCAGCAGATGCCCTTACAGCAGCTGGCCCCCGCGATCTCCGTGCAGAACACGGGCGGCCTCATGCCCGTGGCCGCGGCCCTGCAGGCCCAGCTGACCGGCAGCCATCCGGCCGCCATGCCCATCGTCGCGTCGCTCACCGGCAACTCGGTCGTCAAGCCTGCGCCGCGCGCCGTGCCGTGGGCCGTCTCCGACGCCGAAAAGGCCACCTACGACGTCACCTTCCGCACCTGGGACCCCGCAAACTCGGGCTTCATCAGCGGCGACCGGGCCCGCCAGATCTTTGCCCAGTCCGGCCTGCAGGAAAACATCCTCTCGCACATCTGGTCCCTCTGCGACACCCATGCCACCGGCAAGCTCAACGCCGATGAGTTTGCCGTCGCCATGCACCTCATCTACAAGAAGCTCAACGGCCACGATCTGCCCCGCACCCTGCCGCCCGAGCTCGTCCCGCCCTCGACCCGCGATCTCAACGCTCTGACCGCCATGGCCATGGGCGACGCCATGCGCCAGCAGCCTGTCCGCCGCATCAGCCCCGCCTCGTCCGTCATGGGCATTGCCTCGGAGTCGCTCGCCGCCTACGCCCTGCCGTCGCTGGGCCCCTCGCTCGCGCCGTCGTCTGCCCAATCGCGTCCCGAAGACGACCCGCGCCGCCAGCAGGTGCTTGCACGCGTCGAAGCCAAACGCAAGCAGCTCGCCCAACTCAAGGAGGACATTGACGCTGAGAACAAACAGTCGACCGACTGCGAGATCAAGCTGCGCACCTTCAAGACCCAGGCCGCTCTCGCACAGGAGAACATTGTGCAGCTGGCCAAGACCAAGGCCTCGCTTGTCCCGCAGTCTGCCACGGCTGGCTCTGGCCAGTCGCTCTCGGACATGGAGATTGCCGAGTTTGAGCGCATCGAGAACCAGGCGCTCGCGCTTGTCGACCAGTGCAAGGAGCGTCTGATCCAGGTCGCCGACATCAAGGCCGCTGCCATCCGCGCCAGACACGCTCGCGGCAGCAGCGCGTCCCCAGCTCCCGGTGCACTTGGTGCGAGCGGCAACATCGAGGACAAGACCGCCGCGCTGTTTGCTGCCCGCATGGCTGCCCTGGGCATCTCCTCGGCATCCATCGGGTCGG
The DNA here is from genome assembly GCA_025526915.1 of Entophlyctis helioformis. NCBI lineage: Eukaryota > Fungi > Chytridiomycota > Chytridiomycetes > Chytridiales > Chytriomycetaceae > Entophlyctis > Entophlyctis helioformis. The sequence goes on along the minus strand of JAHLKH010000073.1, from coordinate 79,191 downwards.
CACCTCGCTCGTCGTCCCCTCTGCCGCCCAGCTCGTCCGCGTCTGGCCTCAGCCTCGCAGACGAGATCGCCTCGGTTGACCGCGACAAGTTTGCCAGGCTCCAGGAGCTCAACGAGATTCGCAACCGCATCACCATCTACGCCAACCAGATCCGCTCAGCCATCAGCATGCAGAAGGCTTCCTTGGGTCTCTCGTCGGCTGGGTCGTGGGATCCGTCGGTCTCGGACCGCGTCAAGTTCGAGGAGGGCGTCGGCCTCGAGAGCCGCGACGCGTTTGCCCTCCTTGGCGAGCTGCGCCAGATTCGCGGCGCCATGTCTGGCTTCACGCCGGTCCAGTCGACCGCCAAGCCTGCAAGCCTGCTGCCGTCGACTGGATCCGCCTCGTCGCTTCCCTTGGGTCTGAGCTCTCTGCACTCTGGCCAGGCTCCAGCTGCCCCCTTGTCGCGATCGCCCACTCCGCCGTCCATCGGCGCTGCCGCGTCCATCCCAACGTCGCGCTACCTCCTCGACCCGTCGCTGGCTGCCCTGGGCATGATCGGCAGCGGGCCGGCAGCTGCTCCATCGTCCGCCTTTGCTGCCCAGTACGACATCCCGCAGTCGAGCTACACGGCATCGCCTACGCTCTCACAGTCGAGTGCGCTGTCCGGTGTTCTGGCGCAGGCCGACGCGGCCATCCAGGCTGCCAAGGACCGCGCGTCCAAACGCGCTGCAGACATCTCGGCCAAGATCTCAGCGGCAGCGGCTGGCTCTCCTGCGGCCCTCATGTCGTCGTCGCCTGTGTCGCCGCCGGCGTCTTCCGGCTATGGCGCTACGATCGGATCGCCTGCTGCCGGCAAAGCACCCTCGCCGCTGTCGTCGCCCCCGTCGTCGCGGCCGCGTCCACCGCCGCCTCCCGTGCCTTCCGCGCGCAAACCGTCGATTCCAGCCCCACCGCGTCCCGCTCCGCCGGCCCCTCCGTCGTCGTCATCGCGTCCAGCACCTGCTGTCCCAGTGTCTGCTCCAGCCGCCCCTGCGCTCACAGTCACCAATCCGTTTGGTGCATTCACAGCTCCTGCACCTGCTCCAGCTCCTGCACCTGCACCAGAGCACATCGATGCCGCCATTCCAAGCGCAAAGTCTGCCATGGAAGCCATGCGCCAGCGTGAGCAGGAAGTCATCAAGCGGCAGCAGGAGCTCGCTAGTCTCGAAGCCAAGCGCCGCGAGACCCGCACGCCGTCGCCAACCCACGGCACGCGCGCCACCACGCCGTCGCCCAAGAACGTCACGGTGGCGCACGTCGAGCCAGCGCCTGTCGTGTCTGCCGGCAACCCGTTCACAAGCAATCCGTTCGGCAATCCGTTTGGTGCTGCTGCTGCGACGACTGCTGCTGCCTTGGATGCTGCTGTGCCTGCGATGATCCCGTCTGGCACCAACAACCCGTTTGCGCGTCCAAGCGTCGCGGCTGCTGATACTGCTGCTGATACTGCTGCTGATACTGCTGCTGCTACTTCCAGCACCTCGCCTGATCCGTTTGCTGCCATCTTTGCAAGCACGCCAGCGCCAGCATCAGGCGGCCCGCCCCCACCACCACCACCGCCCCCGCCACCTGCTGCAGCACCTTCGGAGCCATTCACGCGTGTCAGCATCGCGGCCAAGCCCGACGCGGACACCAAGCCGCCACTGCCGCCCATCGCAGGCGAAGCGTCGCTCCTGGCATCGGCGCTTGCCTCGCACCGCGGCCGCATGGGCATGGTCAGCGACACCGAAGACGATGCCGACGACGGCAGCGCCTGGGACTCGAGCTCTACTCGGTCGGTGTCGCCCACACGCGTCTCTGCAACGTCGCCCGGCTTCCCCATCGTGCAGCCGCCCCTCACGACCGGCTCGCTCCGGTCAGCCGTGACCACCGATCCAATCACCGTCCCTTCTTTTGCAACAGCTGCAACGGCTGCTGTTAGCGCTGTGCCGGCCGGTCCGCCTGCGATGCCGCCTGCTGGCGGACCGCCGCCGCCGCCGCCTCTACCGCCCATGGCAGCCGACGGATCGATTCTTGTCAAGGCCATCTCGCGTTCGTCCTCTGCCGTTGCCGACTCCGCCGACGCGCCGAAAAAGAAACTCACGCCAGAGCAGGCCGGTGCCAAGGGCCCGAATCTGTTTGCCCTGTCTGCCGGCGCCGGCGCCGCGGTCGGTAGCGTGGGCAAGGTGTCCAACAAGATCAAGGACCTGCAGGGTGGCATGGCGCATATCTTTGGCGGTGCTCCGGCGGCCGTATCTGCCCCGGCTCCCGTTGAGGTTCGTGCGCCTGCGCCTGCACCTGCACCTTCTGCTGGTGGTGGTGGAATTCCCCCGCCGCCACCTCCGCCCGCTGCTGCTAGTGCTGCTGCTGCTGCTGGTGGTGGTGGTGGTGCACACTTGGCACCACCCGCCGTCTCGGAAGAGTGGGAAGTCGTCAGCAACGTGTCGCCGATCCCCGATGAGGCTGTCCCCGTCCCCGCCCCCGAACCCGTCCCGCGCGACTCGACATTCACCGGCACGCGCGCCAGCAGCAACCGCGTATCGGTGCTCGGCGACTCCAACATCTTTGCCTCATCCAACGCCCTGTATGAGCCGCCGCCTGCCGAGCCCGATGCCACGGCCAGAGAGTCGCAGCCTGCTATCCTCAAGCAAGCACGTCTTCTCTATGACTACGCGGCGAGCGGGCCGGACGACCTTGATGTGCGCACTGGCGATGTGGTGGGTATCCGGACCGAGGACGAGGAATGGGTGTACTGCGAGATGGACGGCCGTGTTGGATGGGTGCCCAAGAACTTTGTCGACATGACCATGGCACTGGCTGCTGATGGCGGCGGTGCCAACATGTCGGTGCTCTCGCGTGCGCGTGCCTTGTTTGATTTCGCGGCCAGCAGGGACGACGAGGTCAGCGTCCATGCTGGGGATGTAGTTGATGTGCTGGATAAGAGCATGGGCGAGTGGTGGAAAGTCGCTGGACCGGATGGCGGCGCTGGGCTTGTGCCTGCCAACTACCTGGAGGAGCTTGTCGGCGGCGATGACGGCGGTGCTGGTGCCAGTGGCGCGTTCGGCGGGTCTGGAGACGGCGCGTTTGGGCGACCGTCGTCGGGCACCGGCGGCGACGGCGATCTGGGGTTCTTCAACGCCGCGGACGCGGGAGCGAGCGGTGATGGGTTCCTCTCGCCGGGCCACCACGCTGGCGCGGGCCACGCCGGCCACTTCTCGTACGCCATGGTCGCCTCGGCATCGATGGACTTTTCGTCGCCGCCGCCACCGCAGACGGCACCCAAGCCGTCCAGCAAAAAGTCACCGCTGTCTGCCGTTGCCAGTGGCGACCTCTCGACCGAGGAGCGCAAACGCCTCGAAGCGATCCAGGAGATTATCGTCACGGAGCGCAACTACGTGGACGATCTTTCTGTCATTGTTGATGTAAGTCGCCCTCGTCCTCTCGCCTCGTCTCCCTGTGTCGATGGGAAACTGACTCGCCGCGTACAACCATGTCGGTGCAAACAGATGTTCATGAAGCCGCTTCAGCGAACCGACGAGCGTCGAGTACTCAACCATCCAATCGACACGAGCGATCTGTTTGCCAATGTCGAAGATGTGCTGCGCGTCAACCGCATGATCCTGGCCGATCTCGAGCGTTACGCAGCCGGCACATCGGACGAGTCAGTCGGTCTCATTTTCCTCAAATACGTGAGTCCGCGTGTGCCGTGGTTCTGTGCCGCCTTTTTGGGATGAACAGCGTGCTCACACCGTTGCATGAACGGGCAGCTGGACGACCTCAATTGCTACAAAGGCTACTGCAGCAACCTGGGCTACGCGTCCGAGATGCTGCAGAAGCTGCGCACAGAGTATCCGGACTTGAATGCGTTTCTCAAGGTCAGATCTGTACTTCCTCGTTCTCCGCTTCCTCCTCCTTGTACTTTTGTGATGGGGTGCCGCGCGGCTGCTCTGCCTTGCGATGCTGCATCTGGCATGTTGCTGCGCGCGTGCTGTTGATGTGCATGCACGTATGTGCTTGTTTTTGGCGAGTACGTGTTTGGGAGGCGTGGAGGGCATGCGGTTGGGAATGCTGTCTGCAGGTGGTCGCGTATGGATCGGCCTTGCTTCCCCATAAGCCGCCCGCCATCTCGCGACCATGTAGACAATAAATGCAGTGGTTATGCCTGTGCTCCCTCACGCCTCCCTCTCCCGTCTCGTCCCGTCTCGTCGCATCGCATCGCATCTCTCTCTGCCTTGTGCATGGCGATAACCGGCAGCGTTCTGTTTGTGTGGGAGGCTGACATCCTCTACTCCATCCGCATGACAACCCCAACGGCAACAACAGAAACAACAGCAAGAGCCGCGATGCAAAAAGCTTGACCTGTCGTCGTACCTGCTGGTGCCCATGCAGCGCGTGACGCGGTACTCGCTGCTCCTCCGCCAGACGCTGCACTACACGCCCAAAGAGCATCCTGAGCACGAGGCGACGCTGATTGCTCTCCAGATGAGTGACGAGCTGCTTGAGCGTGTCAATGCGGCAACCAAGGAGCGCATGACGGCTGCCAAGGTGCGGGAGCTGGCGCGCACCGTCGATCTGCAGGTCCCTGACGAGGTGAGGTGGTTTCATTTCATTGGAGCGTGTGTCGAGGTGTGGGAGCGCGACTGACATGGTGTGTTGGTGGCGACAGCATTACAAGCTCGACCTGACGACGCAGACACGCGCTGTGGCAAACGGCTGTTCCTTCACGAGGGCACGCTTGCCAAGAACAAGAGCGGCCGCAGCTGCAGGCGTACCTGTTCAACGACATGCTGCTGTTTGTGCAGGCCAAGCCTTCGTCGTCCTATTCGGCGAGTCTCTACCGCAAGGTATGTCCCGTCGTCTTGTGCTCATCGTCGGCTGTGACGGGGCAGGGAACGGTGTTGGACTGGCACTGACCGGAACACGATAGCCGCTCATGATTGGCGAGATTGCCGTGCGCGAAGCGACACGGGCCGGCAGCAAGGATGTCGGTCCCATCGACACGTCGTGTTTCCAGGTGGTGGTCAGCTCCGAGATTGTGACGCTGAGGCGTCGTCCGGTGTCGGACAAGCGCCAATGGATGAACCAGATCGAGGCGGCCATCAGCGTGCACCGCACTGCCGAGAAGCGCCACGCGTCGTCGCCGGCCTCGTCGGCCTCGGCGATGGGGCACCCGTTGACCACGGCAGCCGAGACCATTGGCACGCTCGAGGTGCGGCTGCACGAGGTGCGCGGTCTGGCCCCCGTCGAGCGCGGCGGCCGCCAGCTGGACATCTTTGCCATTGTCCAGGTGCACACGCAGGTGACGAAATCCCGCCGTGTGCTGTCCAGCGTCGGCCGGTGGGAGCAGAGCCTCATGTTCTCCGTCTCGTCGCTCGATGATGTCATCAAAGTCGCGCTGTACGCCTACGACAAGTATGCCAAGGACGGTGAGTTTGGTGCAGAGTGCCGTGTGTGTGCTTGTGTGTGCTTGTGTGTGCAGTCGCAGCGATATGGCGACGTGCGGGGCTGACATGCGAGATGCACGCACGGCAGAGTACCTGGGGCAGGCGCAGGTGCAGATGGACATTCTCGAGTACTACGTCGGCAAGGAGACGGGACGCATGAAGCTCGATCTGCAGGACGCGCCATCGGGCACTGTGGAGCTGCAGCTGCTGTACCGGCTGGCGCGCTGATGGTTTTCTTCTTGGATGTCTGTGCAGTGGCTGCGAGGTGTCTGTGCAGTGGCTGCCGTCGGCGTGGAATAAACGTCGCATCGGCTGCTGGTGCACTTGTTGATCCACGACTTGGCAACCTCAGATACGCTCGCACGCTCACTCAGATACGCAGCGACAGATGGCCGCGACACCGCAAGACAGTGGCCGGCGGGCCTCCAGAGCACCAAGTGGCGCCTATGCTGACAACGCCGGTTACACCTCCGCCGCCGCCACCACCACCACCAGCAGCAGCGAGAGCGCCAGCCAGCCTTCGCAGCTGCGGTTGCCGTCGGCGTCGGCCAACCCGTTTGTTGACGACATTTCCACCCTCGGGTTCGAGGCCGACTGGTCGCAGGCACGGCAGGCACCGCTGGCACCGCTGGCGGCACGCACAGACGGCCCTGCCATGCCTGTTGCAGACCCGCTGCTGCACGGCCTGTTCCTGCCGCCCGAGCCGCCCGAGCCGCTGCCCACGGCCGCCAGTGCTGCTGGTGGCGACGGTGCCCGCGGTACATCCACACACGTGGCGGGCATCGACGGGCTGGCAGCAGGCACCGGCGACGACAGCGACCACGTCGAGCTGCTGGACCGCCACCCGCGGCACTCGAGCCGCCAGCCGTCACGCCACCACTCGGCGTCCACGACCACGACGGCGACGCCTGGCCCGCCGTCACGATCCGCGCTCGCCAAGCCGCCGCCGTCGTCGTCGTCGGTGGGGCTCGCTGGTGGCGACCAGCACCATCTGCTGCACGCCGTTGACGAATCCGCGCTCTACGATCTCGAAGACCCGTTCGCCTCGTCGCACTCGCCGTCGTCGTCGGACGACGAGGGCGGTGGCGGCGGCAGCGGCGGCATGTCGATGGACGGTCTGGGCCGCACCTCGAGCAGCGACAACCTTGACATGCGCACGGCGCACAGGCGACGCGGTCGTCGTCGCACACGCGCCGAGAAGCTGCCCGAGCAAGAGTTTCTCAAGCTGGTGGCGGCACAGACGGACATCGACGTCATCCGCACCATGGTTGGCCGGCGTGTGGAGTATCTTGCGTCGCACGACTATGCTGACCGCATGACCAAGTGCGTGATCCGCATGTCTCTCTCACGCGCGTTTTTGTATGTGTGTGGATGCAAGAGTGGATCTGTGACTGACCCTTGGGGCACACACGCGCTGCCACGCCGTTTGATAGGATGCCGTTCTGGCAGATCGCGTTAAGCAGGTGTCCGGCCATTATCCTCACGCTCACGCTCGAGCTGGTGGTCGGTGCCGTTATCCACAAGTATGCCGGCCTCATCAAGAACAACATGATGATCACGTCGTTCATGCCGGTGTTGTCGTCCATCGCAGGTGGGTCGCTTGTCCCTCGATGCTCTCTCTCTCCCGCCTTTGGTTGGACGTCTGCGACTCGGCCGCATGGCCACTGACGCGCTGAATCTCATGCACAAACCTGCGTGACTCCATGCCAGGCAACGTCGGACTGCAGGCGTCCACGGCCACATTGCGAGCGCTGTCCACCGGCCACGCGTCCGGATCAGACCTCTCGGGCGTCTACCATATTCTCATCAAAGAGTTTCTGGCATCGCTCGTCGTAGCGTCACTCTCTGGCATCGTTCTCCTGTCCATCGCCTGGAGCTGGGCACACTCGCTGCAGTTTGGCATTACCACGGCCCTTGGGTAAGCTGTGACTCTCCCCTCCCGTGCCTCCTTTCATCCCTTCATTTCACTGTGCCGTGCGATACATGCACACATGCATATACGTACGTGTCGGAGCAGTGCAACTAACACCGCACGAACACGATAGCATCTTCTTCAACTCGTCGATTGCGGGGATCATGGGATGCCTTGGGCCGCTGACATTCAAGGCGCTGCGTATCGACCCTGCCCTGATGGCGGGACCCTTTGAAACAGCCATGCAGGATCTCATTGGCAGCTCCGTGTACCTTGGCATCGCTGCTGCGCTCTTGCCATGGGAACCATGAACCACCTGTCGGGCCTATACTACTATTGGTATGATATGATGTGATGTGATGTGATGTGATATGAATAACATGTGTTTATATGTGGGCTAGGTGTGCATGTGTGTGTGTTTGCAAATGGGGGTCATGTGGAGGGATGGTACGGGCGACGTGATGGGTCAGCCATCATGCTTGGTGACATTGCCGGTGCTGTCTGTGCGCGGGCGGGTTGGCGTGAATGGCGGCGACAGCGGCAATAGCGGTGGTTGATCGCCGGACGCACCAGTCGGAGTTGCTGACAATGGCTCCGACGGCAACGACACGCTTGTGACGATCATGTCGGGCACAGCAGCAGCAGCGGCGACTGCGGCTGCTGCTCGCGACTGGCCAAGGGTTCGAGAGTGTGGCCGCAGGTGCAGATGCAGATGCTGGTGTGGTTGCTGGTGCCGACGGTGCAGCAGCGAGTTGATCAGAAAGCGGGCCTTGAGACCCGTTGCCAGAATGCCCGCGTGTCTCGGCGAGAAACGCGGCATGTGCCGCAGGGGCGACGTCGGCGACGTGATGGGCTGCACCGTATGCAGCTGCCGATGCGGTGGCGACAGCGGTGCGGGTGCTGTCAGCCATTGGACGCCACGAGGCGTCGGCGGGTGCCGACAGCCGCTGCACTGTACGGTGCACCCGTGACAGTTGACATTGTGACGGGCCGTGTCAACGGCTTGACAGCACCGCGTGGCGGCGTGGACAGGCGACAGGCCGCATGTGGGCCAGCAAGCTTGTGGGCGGGATCGGCACGGCGGGCAAGGCGTCCGTGTGTGCACGCAAGTCAGTGCCAGCGACGTGTGAACGACAGCAGAGATCGCAGCCAGCATATGCACTTGCACAAGCGCTGGCTACGAACTGGCGCTGTCAACTCACCATGCAGACTTGATAACGGCTTGCCGAGAGTGGCCAGCTGGGCACTTTCTGCTCGCCGATCGTGCCGTATTAGCCATCGCAGCCGTGACGAGGGCGACGCACGCAGGACAGACCTTGCTGGCTGCACTCGCGGATGGCAAACAGGAGCAGCGGCTTTGCCGTGAGCGGCGTGCATTCAAGCGACACTACGCCGCAGTTGTTGCTTGTGTCACTGGTGGCGAATCTCGATAGTTAGCATTGTTCAAGCACAGTGCACAGCGGCCGCATCACCAGGACACTGGCAGGGCGAGATGGGCATGGTCCGCGCACTCACGCTTGGTCTTCGTCTGCAAGAAACGGCCGCATCCGGTGGCAGGTGCTGCTGGGCATGCTGGCGTGCACTGGATCGGGAGCCGCCGTGGCTGGCCACAGCGACACGGAATCGCTGGCGTGTCGCACCGCGCAGTGCCACAGCTCGACCGCAACCCGAGTCGTCTGTGTGCACCTGCTCTCGCCACCGCACCTGCCGTCGCCGCCAGCCTTGCTGGCATTCGTGGTCGCACGCTCATCGTCGTGGCTGATCGCAGGGGTGACGCTGTCGGGGCTGTCATCAAGCGCTGCCTGCGTCGATGCAAGCGACTGGCCAAACACCACGGGCACGATCGAAGAGACGCTCACACGCCGTCCGTGGACCATCCAGGCATCCCGCTGCGATCGCACCGTGTGCGCAAACACAATGTCGGAGCCGACCCTTACAACCAGCACCATGCGACGGCAGCTGTTGTCTCCAGGCTCCGCTGATGCTGATGCTCCTGCTGAAGGCGGTTGGACGGATCTGGCCTCGTAGGGCCGTGGGTCGATGCCGTGGTTGCCAATTCGAACAAGAACCTGGTGGCCTGGCGGCTGGGCAGGCACGACCGTCTCCACATACACATGATGGTGTGTCGTTGACTGGGCGATGGGCGTCTCGGCGAGCACAGCTCCGCTCTGGGTCACAAGCACAGCAGAGAACCCATTGATCGCAGGCATGTCGTCGTTGGTGTCTGTGTTTGTGTGTGCGTGCTCCTGTGTGGTGGCGTGTTGATGGGTGTTGCCTATGCGAGGTTCGGCGGTTCAAGGGAAGCGCGAGCAATGAAAAACTCGAACGAGGCGTCGCTTGTTCAACCGCTGTTTGGTTTGGCAATGGCAAACAACAGACTCCCCCCGTTCCATGACGTAGATGGCCCGCCTTTTTGTTTGCACATGCCACGTCGCGTCGCTCTTTCAGTGTCGCGGACAATGCCAACGTCAGACTCGCCAATGCTGCTGTGCACTGGCACGCGCACATGCAGATTTGCAGGCAATCTCCGCCCGTCAATCGGCGTCGTCCAAGCACAGCGTCACAGCATTGCGGCGCTTGGCCTGGCTTGGCATGACTTAGCGTGGCAGGGCATGGCATGGCGGCTGTGGCAGACCGTGGGAACCTGTGCACGGACAGGATGACGAGATAGCGTGTGCTCCAAATTCACACAGCCGTTCAACATCAAGGGGCACGATACGGGCAATGTGAAGCAACGGATGTATTTGGTGTTGCCAAGTGAATGCATGGTGTACACGGCCAAAGATGGAGCAGCACGCACTCTGTCATGTCATGCGGGTTGATCTGGCTGCTCGTCTACGTTGACGTCAAGGCTGCCTGCACCAGAGTCGTTTTCAGGATCACCCATCTGCATAGGCTGCTGCTGCTGCTGCTGCTGAATTCCATCGTCAGCTAGTTGTTGTTGTTGTTGCTGTTCATCGTTATCGGCTGCCAACTTGGACTGCCGCATCTGCTCTTCGGCATCACGCTTCTGCTGCTCAATCAGCTCACGCAGCTGCTGCTCGTCAAAGATGCGCTGCTGTTCCTTGTAGTACTCTTCCAGCTCAAGGATCCGCCGTCGTTCGTCTTCTTCGGCTTGCCGTTGCTCGTCCCAGAGGAGTGCATCGAGGGCCAGCTCGACGTTGCCGGGAGACTGCTTGGTAGCAGTGGCCACTATGTTTCGCAGTTTTGGATAGAATCGCGGGTGATCGGGCCGCACGGACATGCAGTCCATCTTGACGGGCTCCTCGAGCGTCGGCCCTGGACAGACGCATGTATAGCAGCAAGAAGAGAATGTGGCGGTCAGATGCATGGCAATGACGAGCGCGGGTTTGTGCGAGTGGGGACGTACTCAGATCGGGGTCAGTCGCTCTTATCTGGTCGAGGAGCTCAATCCGCGCAAAGAGATTCTTTTGCCTTGAGTACGAAGCAAAGAGTGTGCGCTCGATGTCAGTCTAGGACGACAGAATATGGTCACCAAGCCCAGCTGCAGATCAGCTGCGGCTCCTTGCGTGTGGAAACGCGGTATGGAGCGACAAAACAAGCAAACGATTTGCCAGCCGGAGCATCGTGGAGACCTGGAGTATTCGGGCACGCCGACACGGCCCAAGGGAAGGGATAACGCGGCGCCAGACTCACCATGAAAGAGCGTCAGGGTCGTAGTAGTACCGGCGCCGCTTGTGGTGTCCGGGGGAAATGGCCAGCGTCCCACCAGCATCCAGCTCGGACGCTTCTTGTTCTTCGTCGGCGTCCTCATCCATCGCCTCATCGTCATTGTCTTGAAAGGCGTCATCGTCCGCGTCGTGATACGTGATACGGGTACCGGCACTCGCACTCTCCGCAGCAGACGTGGAGCCATAGTATGGACCGGGAGACGGCGCCGCATTCAATGCAGCTTCTCTCTTGCGCTGCAGGTAGTCGCTGTACTCGAGCACCTTTCTTCCAGACGCGTGGTGGTGCGGCGTCCAGTCCGCAGGCAGGCTTGCGAACCCGGCATCGTCGATCTTGTCGGCTTCGTCGTCCATTGTGTCAGAGTCTCTGCGGCTCGAGCCGTGGTCTGTGACGAGCCAGAAGAACGCGATAAGGGCCACGAGCAGCAAGACGGCAAAGCGGCATGAGCGCCGCCTGCGTCTGTTTGCAGGCAGCAGATGCAGCTTGCGGTCGTGGCAGTGACGGTCGTGACGGTCGTGGTGGCCGTGATGGTCGCAGTGGTCGCGCGCATCGCCGTATTCAGCGAGCGAGCGGAGCGACATCCCTCTCTCCGTCTCGTTCGAGTCTTGCGATTGCAGCAAAGTCGGCAAGGCGCGCCAAGTCCCGCTTTGTTGCCGTCCTGGACGCGTGCGGATCTCGACGAATCGTGGCCGCCGTCTGCTTCACCAACAGCAACAACAGAGACAGCAGAGGCAGCAGAGGCAGTAGCAGCAAGACATGTCTCAGGCACCGTCCGGCTGGCTCGGCTGGCTCTGGCAGCGTGGCGCAAACGGCCGGAGCTCAGACACAGACGCAGACGCAGACACAGACGTGACTGGTAGCAGCGACCACGACAGTGACAGCGACCACGACAGCGACCAGCAGCAGCAGCAGCAGCAGCAGCCAGCCCCGCAGCCATTGGACACGCTGGTCACAGCGGCCGTGGTCGGTGGGCGGCTGCTGCGTGCCCGCAAAGAGACAGACTACGCCGCCCTCAACAAGGGCACGCCGCCCGTGCGCAGAGCCACGCTGTCGGCCATGGGCACGCCCGTGCAGGCCGGCTCCGCTGCAGGCTCGGCTGCCGGCTCGCCCACCCCGCATGCCTCGGCCTTTGCTGGCGTCGGCCCGCGGCCGGGCACCGAGTCGCCAACAGGACGCCGCTCGCGATCAAGCACGATGCCGACGTCTGCCGCCCCGTCGACGGCGGCTGCTGCCCACTTGTCCCGCAACGCGCTCGAGTCGCCCGTGGTGCGCGGCGAGAGCCTGTCAGGCACCACGTCCATCCAGGTCGCGTCCGCCTTTTCGGCTGCGGCTACGGCTACGGCTATGGCTGCGGCTGCGTCGCCACGCCTCAGATCTCTCCGCAGCAGCGTCAGCAACGGCTCTTCTATCCAGGATCCCTCGCACTCTCTATCCGACTTGTCGACGTCTAACCGACGTTCAAGTGCGTGCCGCACCTTGCCGGCGCTGCTCGTGCTTTCGTCTTGCCTGCCCAGACTGACTGACTGACTGGATAACTGATGACGCGCTCGTCCTGCTGCCCCTTCCAGGCACTTCAAGCAGTACTGGCAGCGCTGCCAGACGAACAGGACGCAGAACCAGCTCGTCCTCTTCTCTTGGCCCAACTTCTAAACTGGCGGCAGCCGCCGACGACAGCGGCAGCAGTGACGACGATCAAGATACCATCGCTCCACCCAAACAGCACACAAACCCAGACTCGCCGTCGAGATACTCGCTCACGTCCTTCTTCTCGCCGTTCAAGTCACCCATCTCGTTTGCTGGCAGTCCTTTCCGTGGATCCCCCTTTGCAAGCCCGCGCTCAACCAGAAGACGGCATGGCAGGTCGTGGCTCAGCCGTCTCACTGCTGCATCTGACGAGATCGAGGTCGAGTACGACTCGGACGGAAATCCCATTGACGAGGATGACAACATGGCCGACAACTATGACGAGAATCCGTTTGCGGTGCCCCGTGGTCATGCCGCCGCCTTTCCCGACATATTTGCAGAAGAAGCCATCATGGAAGGTGAGATTGGCTGATCTTCCTGCTCTATGGCACGACCGTCCAACTGGCATCTCACCCCATTCAAACTAGATCCCGGCATGTTCTTGCGCTTCGTTGACTGGCTGAGCGACTTGTGGATCGTACATAGCTTCCTCATCCCAGTCTTTTCGTGGATTGCGTCCGCCGTTGCGCTCGTGATGTGGGCAACCTGGATCGTTCTTTTCAAGACCGCCTATTTCTTATGCGGCCGGCCGCTGTACATTGCCGGATGGATCCTTGCCAAACTGTTCACTGGCACGTTTGCGCTCATTGGCTCGATCATCCAGCAGTGGCGTAATTTCTGGCTGCTTGGTCTCATTGGCAGCCTTGGCGTCTACCTCCTTGCATCCAAGCCATATGGTGACCTCGATTTGGATGGCAGCAGCCGGTCCGCACTCGGTGGCTTCTCGTCAAGGCCATTCAGTGGTTTATTATCGCCCAACATCACCAGCATCATCGAGTCGTTTATCCATGATCCGCGTAGCAGCATCGACGGCATTCTAGGATCGCCCCACTCTCCGCTGCCGGCTGCTTCTGGCCCTGAAGAATCAAGTCAAGATCCTCAATTGGCAACTGCCGCTGGTGGGCCAACAAAAGCTGATCAGACCAACCTGAAAGCCATCCGGGTCTTGGAACGCAAGTTGGCTAGACTCGAGGGCCGTATGTCCACAGCCGAAAAGTCCATGACAGACTACTCCAAGCGTCTGATTGCTGTTGGACACGATATGCAGCAGGGGCACGAAGCACTGCAGCATTTGGTATCACAGTCCGCCGATGATCGCAAGCAATATCAGCAGCAACTCGAGAGCCAGCTTACAACACTTGCCCAACGAATCGAGTCGCTCCACAGCCAGATGCAGACTGGGGATGCAGCAAAGCGGGACACTCTCGGTGCGTATGGCGAGCAGCTGAAGCAAATGACAGGCGTTCTTGGCGACTACAAGGCTCAGTTGCAACAGCTTGAGTTGCAGGTGCAGCAGGGACGTGGCGACTCGAGTGCCGCTGATGCAGCATCGCGCCGTCTGGATGGGCGTCTGGACGAGCTGCATGGCATTGTCGACAAACTGAGCCAGAGAGTGCATGAACTTGGCGACCGCGAAGACACGGTCAAGCGCGTCCTGGCTGCCATTCGCGACTCGGTCGACTTGCCAGGCTTTGTTGTTGCGCGCAAATCAGCCACGACACGCGACGTTGAGCTGCCGCCCGAGTTTTGGCAGGCTGTCGAGACTCGGTTCGCAGTACGCAACGAGATGCTTGATGTCACCAAGGGCATAGAGGCGAAGCAGCAGGATACCCACAAGCAGCTGCATTCTCAAATCACCGAGCAGCACCAGGAGCTGCAGCTGTTGAGGTCGCAGATTGAGCAGCAACAAAAGCACCAGGAGCTGCTCCAACAGATGCATCAAGAGCAGCAGTCCGCGGGTCTCAGCGACAAGGACCGACTTGCACTGGAGCAGCAGCAGAACGAGAAGTTGCAGAACCTCCTTTCTCAGCAGATGCAGCAAGTGCAGACAGAGATGCATCGGTTGCAGACGCAGGTTGAACAGCACACAGAAGCCTGGGTACGGGATCACGTGTCGAGTTCAGTCAAGGCCGCGACCGACGGTCTCGCCAACAAGCACGACATTGATGCGGCATGCGTCTTGCTGAAGATGCTGCAAACCTCAAGATCGAGCAGTCGGAGAGCCGCACCAAGCAGCACTTTGTCGATCGCGACCAGGAGCGCCAGTCGCAGCTACAGGGGCTCCAAGATCGCCAGCAACACTTGCAGACGCAGCAAGGGCAACTCGAATCGGCACTTCAGAAACTCAAGGACGAGCATACACAGCACCTGCAATTGGCTGCATTACAGCAAACGCAGACGGAGCAGCAGCTGGGCAACATTGGCGAGCAGCAGCAGGCCATTCAGACGCTCCATAAGACGGATATGCAGCAGCTACTTGTCGACTTGCAGGAGCATCGGCAGTCTGTTAAGCGGGACCTGGAAAAGCAGCAAGCACGACTCGAGCAGCAGATCAGCGAGCAGGAGCAGACTCTGCAACTGCAACTCAAAGAGCAGCTATCCAGCCAGCAGACACAACTGCAGCACGAGATTGAGCAGATGCGCACCAAGGTTGCTGTTGACAGCGTTGCCGAGTGGACAGCGTTCATGGACAAGAACCGTGCTGGGCTGGAGGCGATTGCATCGGCCGAATTGGACGCGCGGTTGTCCTCTAACATCGTGCTCACACAAGAGCAGACGCTCGATCTCATCGAAAGCAAGCTGCGTGCTGCCCTTGTCCACTTTCGCGACGATGTTGGCGCTCTCTCCAGCCGTCTTGACACAGTGGAGCAGTCCAAAGCAGCGGCTCCCACGCCTGTTGCGCCAGCACAGCCATTGCCGCCATCGACAGACGCCGTGGAGAAGATGGTGCGGGATATTGTCTCAAGTGCACTCGCCAAGTACCGAGCGGATGTTCTGGCGATTCCTGACTATGCGCTGGCGGCTGGCGGCGCTCAAGTCAATGCCGAGCTGACCACGGAAACGTACTCGGTGCCATTCACGCCTGGTGTGTTTGGAGCGTGGCTTGGTGTTCCCAAGGTCAGGGGCAAGCCGCCTGTTGCTGCTCTGTCTCCAGATATCCGACCTGGCAGCTGCTGGGCCATGGCAGGTACAGTCTGATCCCTCACAACCTGCACTGATCTGTCTGCACTTGCCACTGACTGCGACGGGCCATCTGTGCACAGGATCCCGCGGCATGCTCGGGATCAACTTGGCTGCATCCATCATTCCGACGGACATCACGGTCGAGCATCTGCCCAAAGAGCTGTGGATCGGCCGGCAGAAGGAGAGTGCACCGCGGCACATTGAGCTGTGGGCGGTGCTGGATGCATCGCGGTTCAAGACGCAGCTTCTTGAGCGTCTTGACGAGCCTGCTGTGCGCCAGGCGTCGACAACCACCGAGGCAGCGACCACTGGCAAGCAGAGTGGCAAGCAGAGCGGCAAGCAGAGCGGCAAGCAGAGTGGCAAGCAGCCGGCCCAGACCGCACCGGCAGGCGTGCTGCTCGGCGAGTACGAGTTTGATCCGCAGCGCGAGTCGCTGCGCGTGTTCCCTGTGCAGCGGCTGATGGGCACCAAGGTGCACGCGGTGGCTGTGCGAGTGCGGTCCAACTGGGGCAATGCGGCGTGGACGTGTCTGTACAGAATCCGCATCCACGGCCGCGAGTGAGTCTGCGCGATGTCTTGCAGCGAGTGCGTGTGTGTGCGAGTGCGAGTGCGGCTGGTTGTTGCTGCTGCTGCTGCTGCACACAATAAACACCGTCACGAGCGTCCAAGCACCAGCCAGCCAGCCAGCAAGCCAGCCAAGCAGATGCGTCGTTTCATGCTTTCCAGCAACAGATCCAGCAACAGATCCAGCAGCAGATCCAGCAGCAGATCCAGCAGCAGCACGAATGGCATCGCAGCACGACACCACGGCCGGCCTCGGTGTGCCAGAGCCCGTCGCACGCACCATCCTGGCCTTCTGCGCATCCTCGCAGAGCACGCTCTCGCTGCTGTCGCAGGCCAGCCGCTCGTGGCACGCCCTCGCCCTGCCCGCCTTGTTCGCCGCTCCCCGCTTCGGCGTCCGCTCAGACAACGCTGTGCGCTCGCTCAACGCTCTCACGGCAACCCTCGGATCGCCTCGCACAGCGCACACCGCCGCCCTGGTGCGCTCGCTCGACCTGTCTGGCGTCGGCGAGTCCATGTACTCCGAGGTCGACGAGACGTGGCTGGCAACGGTGCTGGCTGCGTGCACCAGCCTGCACAGCCTGGATCTGCGCGGCGTCGGCTTCCTCACAGACGCGTGCGTGCAACTGGCTGCGTCTCGCCTCGGTCTGTCTGCGTCGCCATCGTCGCCATCGTCGCCATCGCCTCGACCGCCGCCTGCTCGCTGGCAGGATCCGCCTGGCCATGTCCCCACGCTGCCGCCATACTCGCCGTTCGACGACCGCAAGAACGCTGCTGTGCTGCTTCCCGTGCCGCTGATCCCTTGGCCAACGCCGTCACGCGAGCCGCCGCTGCCGGTCTGTCCATCGCCGCGTCTGTCCCGCCTGTCCATTGCCGCCACGCCAAACATCTCGCCCGCAGGCGTCGACACGCTGCTGCGGCTTGTCGGCCGCCACCTGGCCGTGCTCGACATGAGCGATCGGCCCACCATGGCCGTCGACTCGTGCCTCGTGTCGCTCGTGTCGCTGACGCCTGCCCTCAAGGACCTGCGTCTGGGCGGCACTCCCACGCACGACACCACGCTGCTGCAGGTGCTCCAACTGCGGTGCCTCGAGACGCTCGATCTGTCTGGCTGCCTCCGCATCACCGACACGTTCGCCATGGCGTTCTCCAACCCGCTCTTCTCGTCGCCGCTGCGATCGCTCGTGCTGCGTGGCTGCCAGACACTCACTGACCAGGTGGTCCCGCTGCTCGCCAAGTCGATGCTGGTCAAGACGCTGCGGCAGCTGGACGTGCGAGGCTGCACGCGGCTCAAGCTCGCGACCATCGATGCTTGGGATCTGTTCACCACGTATCTGTGCTGCCATCTGGACACTCTGGCCATGTCGTATGCACCATTCGACCGTCTTGCGCAGCTGTCACTCCTGCCGCCATCGTCCGCGTCCTCGCCAGGGCCATCACACTCGCGCTCGCACTCGCACTCGCGATCCATGTCGCAATCGGCCTCGTCAGCATCGCCATCGCCAGCGCCAGCAGCATCACTATCGGCAGCAGCAGCATCACGGCCGGTTTCTCCACCGCCGTACTCGGACATTGACCATGTCGTCCACCAGTGCATCCAGCACATGCGCAATCTCCGACACCTCACACTCTCCGACATCACCGAGACGTCGCGCAACGAGACCATCGAGAAGCTGTCCGCCCAGCTGCCGCTGCTCGAGACTGTGCGGCTGGAGCGGCTCACTGGCACGCGCGACTTTATCGTCACGGACATGTATGCGGATGTGGTGCCGTCGGCGGTCGACGATGGGTTTGTGCGGCGGTTCAACACAAGCAGAGGCGACTGGGTGCCGCGAGTCCAGATGACGCTGGTCGTGCAGGATGCTGCCGAGGACGGCTCGTGGTCCAAATGGTGACGGCGATCTTCACGGCGACGCTTGTCTGGCATGTGAATGAACGGACGTATCTGCACTGTATCTCCGCGTGTGAGCCACGGCGTCGCCATCCGGCAGCCATTCAGCAGCCATTCAGCAGCGTGTCTGCGATGCATGTGCGACTGATAAGCAGCATCAAAGGTTCAGCCGCGTCAAGATTGCAAGGCCGTGCCGACTGCGCGGGTCTGTCCCGCCAATGCCGCGTCGTGCACCGCTCTGTCTGTCATTGCCGCAGCCGCATCTCCATAAAGAGCGGATGCTGCCAGCGCTCCATCTGCTGCACGCACTGCGACACACCACCACCACCACCACCACGCTCTACTTGCCATTGCCCTGCCATGTCCGTCCAACAGCCACAGCAGCCGTCGCCAGCACCATCGCAGCCCATCGCACAGACTGACAGCACAGAGATCTCTCGCATCCAAGACATCAACCGCCAAGGCGACAGCTTCTTCTGGATCTGGATGGTGGGTGCATTGCCGCTCTCTCACGCCCATCGCTGCTCTGCTCTTGTGCATGCCGCCGACTCCATCCACTCACGCAGCATGCCGCATTCACAGGGAGTCGCCATTGGCATCGTGGTGCTCAACATCCTCATCTCCACCGCCGTCTTCCTGGTCGTCCGCCATCGCCGGATCCGGCAAATGCGGCTGGACATCAAGGCAGACAGAGACCGTCGTCGCCACCGTCGTCGGCTGCGTCAGCTGCGTCGCAAGCGGCGGTCAGACACGGCAACAGCGCCATTGACAGCGGCATCCTCGGACAGCAGCAGCAACAGCAGCAGCAGCAGCTCGTCGCAGAGTGATCGAGACTCGAGCGTTGTTGATATCAAAGACGGATCACTGGATGCAGAATGCGAGGCGACTGTGCGGATATCAGCAGGCACGCCATTGGGGCAGCACGACCGACAGAAGAGCGACGATGTCGCCGTGCTTGTCGAGCACGACGCTGGATAGCACGATCCCGCTCTGTCACGACGAATGAATCTGCGTGGATTTCGCATCTTTCCGCCTCAACTGCCAACTGTCAACCAGATGTCGGACGAAGGACAAGCTGGCGGCAGTCGGAGAGAAGGCCTACGGCCTCGCAGAGGCCAGCCGCAAACAGCACCAGCAGCAAGCTCTGCCCAAGACACCGCAGGTGGCAGTGCGTCTGCTGGACCCTCTCAGCTCCCCGCCAGTGGCAGTGCGTCTGCAGACCACCAACAAAACCCTGAGCCGGCATTCTTCGATCCAGCCAATCCCTTCTTTGTCTCGGACGAAACCGCAGCCGCTACTGCTGCCGCTCCTGCTGCTGCATCGGCTCAGCCCAAGACACCGCCGCCCGCCCGCCAGCGTCGTAAAAAAACCATGTTCACATTCGGTGACATGAAGGGCAGCATTAGCTTCAGGAGCAGACTGTTCTTTGTCTCAAACAAGACATCGCTGATATGGTCAGCAAAGACAGCGACGGTTTCATCGTTCGCCTAAACGACCAAGTGCTGGACGATGACGCTTCTGTCAACTTTGATGATACCTATGTCATCGAGTATTTCCAATCTGGGCCGCAGCCAGCCACCATTCCTGCTGGTATGTGTGCTGCTGCTGTGCTGGCTCTGGGTCTGCTTGCTTGCTGACTCTTTGTTGTTGACTTGACCAGATATCGCGCACCTGCTGCTTAAAGGTAGCTGGATCATCGAAGCCAAGAAGCAGGCGATGACAGTGTTTGCACGACAGCGAGCAAAGCGCGAGGCGGCTACCAGCAGCGACGTCGATCGTCTCTTGGCCGCCATTCGCTCGGAGACTGTTGCCCGGCGGATGTTCTCTCTGTCGCGGTTCGGCATCATCTATGTCGCGGCATTCAAGCAGTTTGGGCGGCTTGATCCATCCAGCCGCATGTTTGACAACCCGGTCATGCTCGTCTCGATTGGGCAGCCACCATCACGCACTGCGGTTCGCAGGGCAAACGACATTGCTGCGGACGAGTCGCAGAATGCTCTGGAGCGGCTCATCGCGGCCTTGCAGTTGGAGCCCCTCTCCCGGTCAGCATCACCAGCCGCCTGGACGTGCATGCGCGTAGGCATCAAGCAGCAGCATGGCGAAGGGCTATGCTCGCCCTCAACTCGTTTTGGCACAAGATGGAGGCGGCTCCAGAAGCCGGCTACAACATTATGTACCACACGATCTTCAAGGCGGCCCTCGAGAGCCTCGATCCGTTGGTTGGCGTCAGTGCCGAGGACCAATTGAGCAACTACAACAAGCAGTTCGACAGGCGGCGTCCCGACATTGCGGCGTGTATCAAGAACCCGCCTCGCAGGACGAATGACGATCGCACGGCAACTCAGTTGGCATCCCTTCGCTGTCCGTTCTTTCTTGCCGAGGTGTCTGGATTCCGCGTTACTGGAACCGACGACCACAAGGATTTCCAGAAGATTGCATGCGACATGATGATGTGCATGCTTGTCTGGCTTGGTAAGTGGCTGAATGTGCTGCATTGCTTGCGCCGCATTGCTTGTTGCATACCAGACACACACAATACTCACCATCCATGTCTGTGCAATGGACCATCTCCAGGGTTGTTCCGTGGTGCTTCAGTAGACATGAAAAACGAGCTGCGTGTCTATGGCGCACTGATTGGAGCGTCGACCATCGAGTTTATCTGTATGCGGCCAGTCTTTCAGACAAGTGGTGAAGTCGTACTGCTGCTCCATACGAACAAGAGCGACTGGACCATCTCGTTTGACACGCAGGCTCAAGGTCCAGCAGCAGCATCGGCATCAGAATCAGCATCAGCAGCAGCAGCATCAGCATCAGCATCAGCAGAGTCAGGTGCCTCAGCCACAGATCCTTCAGATATCGATGAGCAGGCACTTGCTGCTAGCGCAGCTGTGGACGAGCAGATTCTGGAAGACATTGCAGGCCAGGACGATCAAGGACAGGCTCCCACCGACAAACGCCTCATGGGTTTCGTGCGCGCTGATCTCAGCACTGACGAGGGTCACACGCATGTTGCTGGCCATGTGGGGAAGATTTTCGACTTTGCCAATCATCTTCGAGGATATTCACGACAACTGTTCAACTGGCTCAGCACCACAACGAACCTCGACGAGCCATACAACTATCCAAAAGGTGCACCGTCGCCTGTGCCCTCACGCGATACTAACAAACAGCCGACAGCCAAAAAGAATCAGCCTAAAGCGCCACGAGAACTCGGATCGGCACGCACGCCAAGCAAGACCAGTGGTGGCGATGCAGGCGGGGCGGGCGGGTCAGGCAGCGCATTGGGCATCATGGGCGAGCTTCTGCGTTCCTGGAAGCTGTCCAAGGTCGAGCAGTTCTCAGCACCACATGGCATCACCGTCGTGTTTGCCAAGGAACGCGATGGCACGACGCTGTGCGTCAAGCACAAGCCGCGCGGCTGGAGCAAGGAGATCGAGATGACGCGCATGGTGCAGGGCCACCCGAACATTGTCAAGTTTGTTGCAGCCAAGAGCCTGGCCACGGACGGCCCTGGCATTGTGCTTGCGAGGAGCGACTGTTCCATGATCAGGCCATGCTGTGCACTGGCAGCCCAGCGACCTGTCTGCAGCATGTCGTGACGTACGTCATGCACGGTCTGGCTGCACTTGAACACCTCGCGTCTCTCCATGTTGTGCACTGCGACATCAGCCCGAGCAACATCATGTACTCGCGCCGTCGCCAGGTCTGGTGCCTCTTCGACTTTGGTTCAGCAACCGAGGTCTCTGCCAGTCGCTCTTCTGTGTGTCGCAGGGAAATCCATGGCACCGACTCGTTCATTGCACCCGAGCACTCTCTGGCCGCACCTACTCGATCGCGTCTGATCTGTGGAGCTTTGGTGCGACGGCCGCCAGTGTCACCAAGGATGCCATCAGCGCATCATTTGGCTGGGGCACGCCTGACGCTGGTGCACGTGTTGTGATTGTTGGCAAGATTCGCACAGAGATCCGTCGCCTGATGCGAGACCAGCCAGGCAATCGTGCAGCAGCATCGGATGTGCGCCAGGCGTTTGTCAAGATCCAGCGCGACGTGGACAGACTCGTCAACCCCGAACTTGCTGCGCAGGTCGAGCCGATGGACGAGAGCCAGGCATCTGCGGTTGCGGCTGTGTGAGTGGCGAGGCTGAACAGAAACAGCAGCATTGCACAGAATTGCACAGATTGAATGAACATGTTTGCACTTGATGATGAATGCGAGGCATGTCTGGCTGTTATTGCTGCAATCAAGACACGAAGGGCGACTGTGGCTGCAATGGTCGGACGGCGGTCTTGGATGCATGTTCATTCTGGCTTGACCAGGCGACTCACTCCTTGGCTGCACGAGCAGTCGTGGTCAGGAACGTGTCCAGGAAGTGCACCATGGCGATGGCATGCTGCTCCTGCACAGACGTCTGCTTGAACACGTGGCCCTCCTTCTCGCCAATGAACAGCCAGCACGGAACGCCGTTGGCATCCAGCTTGTTGGCCATCTGGATCGCCTCGTTGAGCGGCACGCGCACATCGTTCTCGCCCTGGCCCATGAACAGCGGCACCGTGATCTTGTCCGTGTGCGTCAGCGGCGAGATGTCGTGCAGGAACGCGCGCATCTCTGGGATCCGCTCGTCGCCATACTCTGGACGACGGAGATCGCGTCTGAACGGCTGTTGTTGTTTTGGGATGTGTGCCAGTCGGCGTCAGTCGGCGTCAGTTGGTGCGAGTGCACTTGGCAGATGTGCAAGCTCGGTGATGGCTGGCTTACTGCTGTCGATTCAAGGAACGTCACAAAGTCACTGATGCCGCACGTGGCGACGCCGCAAGCAAGGCGTGGCGAGTAGTGCACCAGACTGGCAAGCACCATGTAGCCACCGTCTGTCCATCGCGTCGTTCATCAGCAAGCAGGCACAGAACAATTGCCAGCTGGCTGCTGGTCAGCCAAGCCAAACACGCACAAACACGTACACGAGCGGCCCATCACACAGACACGCTTGCTGTCGAGACTCGGGTGTGCAGCAATCCAGTCGAGAATGGCGCCAATATCACTGCCAGTCCAATCCAATCGAGCCGCCAATCGAGTCATCAGTCCGTCAGCCATGCACGCAATGCGGGTCAGCAACCACTCCCAAGCGGCAACTGCACTCACCGCACAGAGTCTTCGCGTTTCATCTGGTCGTCTGCCTTCATGTATCGAGTGCCGTATCCACGCGATCCGCGCACATTCGGCGCGATCACGGCAACCCCCATCTCGTTGAGCAGGAACTGGAACGACAGCGTGTGGTTGGCCGGCACAAAGTTGGGCACAAACTGCGACTCGGGTCCGCCGTGGATGTAAATGACAACAGGGACAGACGCATCCGTCTTGTCGAGCATGTCCTGGCGCGCATACACAAACGCCGGCACGAGCTCGCCGTCAAACGACGCGCATCGGATGATCGAGGGGATGGTGACGGGGTATGCAGGCGTGGCTGGCGACGCGACGAGCGTGGTCCATTCGCGGGTGGCGAGATCGACCGTCATGAGCGAGCCGGGCGATGCAGGCGAGTTGATGGCCACGCAGGCAAGGCTCGACTTGCCATTGAGAGGAGCCGCGCGCTTCTTGAGCATGCACTCGCCAAAGATGCCGGGCACGGGGGTTGGAACCGACTCGACTGTCGATGTGGCCATGTTGAGGTCAAAGATCGTGGTCCAGCCGTCCTCATTGGCGAAATAGTACACGTGGTCGTCGACAACGTCAAAGCTCTCGACGTCCCACTCGAGCCGGACAAGGCCGTTGCCAGACGACGAGACCATCTCGCTGGTGGTCGATGTGGCCAGATCAAACTCGCACAGAGCATCAAAGTCGGTGAATGCGTTCGTGATGAACAGGATCTTGGACGCGGCAGACGGGTCCAGCCAGCGCGCGCCGGCAAGCACGACAGGGCGGTCGGCCACGGACAGCGGCGTCATGTCGGCAGCCGTGTACGGCGCAGCGTCGGTGCCGGCAGGACGCTTGGTGCTGACGACAAAGAGGGACATGTCGCTGGCAGACTTGTACTTGGCGAGCAGAGCGCGGTCGGCATCGGCGGCATAGTCGGCCACAGCCCACATGCCGTCGGTCTCGACCAGCATGAACTCGGATCCGTCGTCGGCGGACGGGTTGATGGCCGAGCGCACATAGATGTCGCTGTCGCGGTTGTTGCGCTTGGAGCTCGAGTACGCAATGCGGTCGTCGCCAAGCGGCCGCACCGCCATCACGCGGCCGTCGGTGTCGATGGGACGCACGGCGCCGCGCGATCCCAGAGCGGCCGGGTACTCGAGGTAGTGCAGCTGCCACACCTCGTTGCCGGCCGTATCCATGAGGAAGAAGGCGCCGTCACGCAGCGGCGTCAGGCCGCCGATGTTGCTGCCCTCGCTCGTCTCGGAGATGAACGTGACCCGGACGTGGTCGGCCGAGCCCGGCACGACAAAGAACACCTCGAGCGACGGGTTGGGCACGGCGGCCGTGGCGTCTGGCCGCTTGAGGAAGAAGACGCCGGCCTCGTACAGCGAGCCGGGTGCACCCCAGCCGAGATGGTGCAGCGGCTCAGCGCCGGCCATGTAGTCGGGCAGAGCACGCAGGAGGCGGGCGGGCATGGTGGAGCGGTCGGGCAGGCCAAACGTGGTGACGAGCGGCGCCGGGTGGGCCTCGGGCACGAGGTTGACGGCCAGGATGGCCGATGTCGTGGAGGCTGCGGCGGCAGCAGCGAGCGTCTTGGCTGCCACGGGGGCCGTTGTTGCAGTGCTGATCGTCATGGGCTGCCTGGTTGGTGTTTGGGGCGGGCGGGACAAGGCGGGCGGCGCGGCGAGTGGAAGCAGGCTGGTGCACGTGGCTGTGCATGTGCACCACAAAAGCACTGTAAAAGCAGCAGCGAGCGTGGCGTGGCTGTGACGCTCATTGCTGACGATGCTGACGACGAGCATAAAGCACCACTCTTGGCCCGGCACGATCGCAGGTCAGCGACTTGTGGATCGCTTGCTGCCAGTGCGTGAGCTGTGTCTGCCTCGGCTGCTGTCCAACGGCTTCTTTGAAGGCGACGATGACAATGGCACCAAGACTGGCTGCTGTCTGCAGCTGGTGATCAACAGACAGCGGCTGCTTGTGTCGTCATCAACAAAGTGAACACTCTGCGCGAGTCTGGCTGGCTGTCGTGTTCAATGGCAGTGGTGGCTGTTGCACATGGATGTATTGATGACAGACAGATAGACAGACAGATCACACCTGCGAGGCGTTGAAGTGGCCAGACGCAATCTCGCGAATGACGGCAGCGTTGGCAGCACCAGTCGCATCTACAAGCTCGCCAAACACAGAGCCAGACCGGCCGAGCAGCACATGCGGCGCAGCAAACTCGGCAATCTCGCCCTGGTCGAGCACAATCACGCGGTCAAACGCCGCAATCGTGTTGAGACGGTGCGCAATGCTCAGCACCGTCGTGTGTGCAAACTGCGACCGGATCGACTCTTGGATGCGCTTGTCGGCCTCGGCATCCACCGATGCCGTCGCCTCGTCCATGATGAGCACCTTGGGCCGCGCGAGAATGGCCTTGGCAAGACACAGCAGCTGGCGCTGGCCCATCGACAGGTTGGATCCGTTCTCCTCGATCGCCGCGTCCAGCTTGTCCGTCTGCGCAGCCACGTAGTCCTTGAGACCCACGAGCGACAGCGACTCCCACAGCTGGTCGTCGGTGTATCCCGTCTGCAGCATGTCGAGGTTGGACCGCACACTTCCCTTGAACAGCACGGGCTCCTGCGGGATGATCTGCAGGCGAGAGCGCAGCGTCTTGAGACCGAGCGTCGCAATGTCGCGGCCGTCGATGGTGATGGATCCCTTGGATGCCTCCATGATACGGAACAGGGCCGTCATGAGCGTGCTCTTGCCCGAGCCGGTGCGGCCGACAATGCCGACCTTTTCGCCAGGACGGATGTCGAGCGACAGGTTCTTGATGACGGCGTGGTCGGGACGCGAGTCGTAGCAGATCTGCAGGTCGCGGATGGCAAGTGCACCGGCAGTCGGCCACTCGTCCTTGGTCGCAGGGTCGTTGGGCATCACGCGCGGTGCCTCGGACGGCAGCTCGTTGGCGTAGTAGTTGAGACGCTCGACGGACGTGAATGATGCTTCCACAACTCCCATGTACATGATGGATGAGTTAAGCGAGCTGCTAAGCGTGATCATGGTTGTCAGAAAGAGACCCGCATTGAACGATCCCTTGAGCAAGTTTGTCGCAGCCAGAAGGAGCGCCACGAGCGTGATAGTCGACGAAAGCAGCTGAAGTCGCAGACCGAGCCAGTAGTGGATGCTAGACAGAATCGTGCCCGACGTGCACGATATGTCCGACTTGCGTTCCTGTATGCCGATAAACCTTTCGTCTGCCTTGAATGCCTTGATGGTGGGGATGCCATTGAGCGTTTCGGAGACGTGTGAAAAGAAGGGCGATCGCATGATGGACGAGAGACGTCTCATCTCGCGGTAAGATGCCAGGTAGTAACGCAAAAAGTACCAGGCAGGCAGAGTGATGACAACGAGTTGGGCTGTTGCAAAACGTCAGTCCATGCGGGTTGAAAGTGCAGAACACAAAGCATGCTTGGACACAGACCAATCAGCCATGGCGATGTGTAGATGACGACGATAAGCGACGATCCGAGGCTGACGGCGCTGTCCGAGAAGGTGGCGATGACTTCTCCAATGCTCATGTCCAGCGACGACACATCGGCCGTCATGCGGTTCAGGATGCGGCCGATAGGCTGGCTGTCAAAGAACGACATTGGCGCGCGGACGAGCCCGTCGAGAGCCCGATCATGAAGGACGCAAGCAGCCTTGAACGCAGCAATGAACAACAGTCCCTGCAGGCCAACTTTGTGCACGAGGATCAGTTACAGGTCACAATTCCAAAGACAGCAGGTAGTGCACGTACGAGTGAGGATCGTGTCAAAAAGACCGATGCTGCCGTAGTAGATGAGGTAGTTGCCAATGGTCCAGCCCCATCGGTTATCTGCGATGACGACGAGAGAGATGCGCACGAGGGCATTGACACCCATGCTGATCAGAAAGAGCGTGATGAGGATACCAAAAAAGGCTTTGCCGGCTGCAAGGAAGTATGATCTAAATGTCTCGAACGTCACCACACCCTGTGGATACACTTGTCAGTGCGACTACGATGAGTATGAGACAGACGTGCATATAGAAGAAGTACCTCGCGACGATCCTCGGCAATAGCCGCCTCATCCTCATATGCCTTAATGGCCTTGATGATCTCGTCGTCCTCCTTGGCTTCCTCTTTGTCCTCTTCGCTGTCCTCGGCTTCCTCGTCGTCAAAGTGGTAGTCCTTCATGATGCCAGAGAGAGCGCTCTCGGGGACAGCCATGAGATCCTTGAACGTGCCCGTCTCGGCAACACGACCATTGTCAAGCACGACGACAAAGTCGACCTTGGGAAGCAGGTGCAGCTGGTGCGTGACAAGCACGACCGTCTTGCTCTTGAGCGTGCCGCAGATGGCCTCGTCAAACACCTTCTTGCCGACGTGTGCATCAAGGGCGGCAATGGGATCGTCGAGCAGGTAGATGTCGGCATCGCGGGCAATGGCACGAGCGAGTGCAACACGAGCCTTCTGGCCGCCAGACAGGTTGATGCCCTTCTCGCCAATCTGCGTGCCGAGACCGTTGGGGAGGAGCTCGAGATCGTGCTCGAGGCACGAGGCAGACACGGCCTTGGCGATGTTGGGACGCACAGACTCGTCGCTGAACACAATGTTCTCCTCAACGGTGCCAGTCAGGATCCACGGCTCCTGAGCGCAGTAGGCGATGGATCCAAAGACGGACGACGAGCCGGCCGTCTTGCGCATGCCGCCAATGAGAGCAGACAGGAACGACGACTTGCCAGATCCGACAGAGCCGACGACAGCAACGAGCGAGCCGCGTGGGATGGACAAGTTGAGGTCCTCGAGCTTGAACGGCTCCTCCTTGGACTGGTCCTCATCATCTGCCTTGACCTGCTCCCAAGTGAACGACGCGCTGCTCAAGCTGATGACTGATCCATCATCTGACTGGCCCTCGTCAACAAAAGCGGTGACTTCCTCTGGTTGGACTTCTGGAGCAAGCAGGAGCGCTGTGACGCGGGCATACGACACTTTGAACTTCATCACAGTCCTAAACCCATTTACACCAGTGTCAGCCTCAGCCAAGCACACTCAACGTACAAACCACAGAAACACTCACGCGACGGAAGTCGAGAGCGTTGCCGATGGGCCCATGGCAGCACCGAGAAGAGCCAGGATCGTGAACACCGATTCTGATCCAACGTTCTTGCTGAAAGCACCGTATAGGACCACCACGCCGACTGGCACCAGGTTCTGCTCTATGATGGACACTACATACAGCCAGAACACAGGGACAAGGTACTTTCGAAGCGCGTCAACCTGGTCAGCGCGCGCCTCACCAATCAGGCGCACGAGCGTCTCTTCGGTGGCTTGCAGCTTGATGATCCGCACGCCATAGAGAAACTCGCGCAGCCGACGCGTGCGTGTGCTCATCTGCTCTGAAAACCCAGAGTATGCCGACCCCACCGAGGGTGTAACGCCAAGCTGCACCGCGAGGATAAATGCAATGGCGACGATCCACGCCACCCAGCCGACACGCAGCGACAGGTAGTACACAGCAAGAAAGATCTGGAGCAAGCTGAACACGAGGCCTATCGCCTGCGACCCAATGCTGTACAGACTGCTTGCATCGCTGGTCAGCATGGTCTGGATCGTGCCAGGAGGGAACGACACGCGGGCGGCGGGCGAGAGCAGCAGGGATTTGCGGTAGATGGCCGACATGACGACGGAGCGTGTGCGGTTGGTCATGGTGTTGGCGATGCTTTTGGCTGTTGATGACGACAGCGCGCTGAGGACCTGCAGCACAAAGAAGGCGACAGCGAGAAAGTATGGGCTGGAGAGCAGAGCGGGCTGCGGGTTGTCCAGAGACGCCATGATTTGGCCGATCATGAGCGGCATGGCAATGGCAGCGGCGACACCGAGTGCGGAGAAAAGCAGATCGGCAAGGCTGGCGGTCGGCGAGGATCGATCTGTCAATCCAGAGTGCACGGCCACACGCGGCACATGATGCCAGTGGATGGTACTCACAAGAGCCAGATAAAGTGCGAGGCGACGGTCAGCAGGAAGCTCGGCGCCGGGACAGCGTCGGGTCTGGCTGTATGTGCAGCGACCTTGCGCCAGAAAGCGTCGACGATGTGCGCATTTGTCTTGGACCGGTCGCCCACATGGAGAGCAGGCAGGTCCTGGATGGTCTAGGATCAGCAATCAAGAGCGCCAGTAGGCAGTCGAAGCCGAGCCGAGGCAACGCACCTGCTCCTGGATGGGTGTCTGGTAGCCTCGCTTGAGCAGCGGCCACACAAACCCCAGCGTCACATACGAGAACCAGTTGTACTCGATGGCTCCAGGGTCGTACCGCTGGCCGGCTGCCTCTTGCCCAACGGCTGTCTTGTGCACTGCCTCGGCTTTCTCCAACGCCATTTTGGACTTGCAGGCAAAGCCGATGCGCCTGAACCACCGGCCGATCATCCTGGCGCGGCAGCGTCTCCGCACGACGCAGTCATGGCGTCTGTTGCCTCGCATCTGTACATGTCGCTGGCTGCCAGCCGCGCCACTCTGCTGGCCATTCCCGACGCTCCCATGGTCACGATCGCCACCAGCGGCAGTGACGGCGACATCGACATCGACATCGACATTGACAGCGATGGCGGCATGTGCCCGCCCGTGCCCGTCTGGCTCGGGTTTGGTCTCACGCGCGTGGTGGTGCTCAGCCTGCGCCAGACGCCGTCGTGTCCGGCTCCCACAGTCCAGGTGCTGTCGTTCCAATAAACCAACCGTCGCTTTGCGACAGCAGCAGCCGCTCATTCAAGCTCGGTGTGCATATCAGTCATGCAGAGTGCGAGGCGATCGTGCGGATATCAGCAGGCACGCCATTGGGGCAGCCCGACCGACAGAAGAGCGACGATGTCGCCGTGCTTGTCGAGCACGACGCTGGATAGCACGATCCCGCTCTGTCACGACGAATGAATCTGCGTGGATTTCGCATCTTTCCGCCTCAACTGCCAACTGTCAACCAGATGTCGGACGAAGGACAAGCTGGCGGCCGTTCGCAAAGGGTCCTACGGCCTCGGAGAGGCCAGCCGCAAGCAGCACCAGCAGCGGCTCTGCCCAAGACACCGCAGCTGGCAGTTCGTCTGCTCGACCCGCGCAGGACCCCGCCGGTGGCAGTGCGTCTGCAGACCGCCAACAAAACCCTGAGCCGGCATTCTTCGATCCAGCCAATCCCTTCTTTGTCTCGGACGAAACCGCTGCCAAGCAACCGCAGCCGCTCCTGCTGCTGCATCGGCTCAGCCCAAGACACCGCCGCCCGCCCGCCAGCGTCGTAAAAAAACCATGTTCACATTCGGTGACATGAAGGGCAGCATTAGGCTTCAGGAGCAGACTGTTCTTTGTCTCAAACAAGACATCGCTGATATGGTCAGCAAAGACAGCGACGGTTTCATCGTTCGCCTAAACGACCAAGTGCTGGACGATGACGCTTCTGTCAACTTTGATGATACCTATGTCATCGAGTATTTCCAATCTGGGCCGCAGCCAGCCACCATTCCTGCTGGTATGTGTGCTGCTGCTGTGCTGGCTCTGGGTCTGCTTGCTTGCTGACTCTTTGTTGTTGACTTGACCAGATATCGCGCACCTGCTGCTTAAAGGTAGCTGGATCATCGAAGCCAAGAAGCAGGCGATGACAGTGTTTGCACGACAGCGAGCAAAGCGCGAGGCGGCTACCAGCAGCGACGTCGATCGTCTCTTGGCCGCCATTCGCTCGGAGACTGTTGCCCGGCGGATGTTCTCTCTGTCGCGGTTCGGCATCATCTATGTCGCGGCATTCAAGCAGTTTGGGCGGCTTGATCCATCCAGCCGCATGTTTGACAACCCGGTCATGCTCGTCTCGATTGGGCAGCCACCATCACGCACTGCGGTTCGCAGGGCAAACGACATTGCTGCGGACGAGTCGCAGAATGCTCTGGAGCGGCTCATCGGCGGCCTTGCAGTTGGAGCCCCTCTCCCGGTCAGCATCACGAGCCGCCTGGACGTGCATGCGCGTCGGCATCAAGCAGCAGCATGGCGAAGGGCTATGCTCGCCCTCAACTCGTTTTGGCACAAGATGGAGGCGGCTCCAGAAGCCGGCTACAACATTATGTACCACACGATCTTCAAGGCGGCCCTCGAGAGCCTCGATCCGTTGGTTGGCGTCAGTGCCGAGGACCAATTGAGCAACTACAACAAGCAGTTCGACAGACGGCGTCCCGACATTGCGGCGTGTATCAAGAACCCGCCTCGCAGGACGAATGACGATCGCACGGCAACTCAGTTGGCATCCCTTCGCTGTCCGTTCTTTCTTGCCGAGGTGTCTGGATTCCGCGTTACTGGAACCGACGACCACAAGGATTTCCAGAAGATTGCATGCGACATGATGATGTGCATGCTTGTCTGGCTTGGTAAGTGGCTGAATGTGCTGCATTGCTTGCGCCGCATTGCTTGTTGCATACCAGACACACACAACACTCACCATCCATGTCTGTGCAATGGACCATCTTCAGGGTTGTTCCGTGGTGCTTCAGTAGACATGAAAAACGAGCTGCGTGTCTATGGCGCACTGATTGGAGCGTCGACCATCGAGTTTATCTGTATGCGGCCAGTCTTTCAGACAAGTGGTGAAGTCGTACTGCTGCTCCATACGAACAAGAGCGACTGGACCATCTCGTTTGACACGCCAGGCTCAAGGTCCAGCAGCAGCATCGGCATCAGAATCAGCATCAGCAGCAGCAGCATCAGCATCAGCATCAGCAGAGTCAGGTGCCTCAGCCACAGATCCTTCAGATATCGATGAGCAGGCACTTGCTGCTAGCGCAGCTGTGGACGAGCAGATTCTGGAAGACATTGCAGGCCAGGACGATCAAGGACAGGCTCCCACCGACAAACGCCTCATGGGTTTCGTGCGCGCTGATCTCAGCACTGACGAGGGTCACACGCATGTTGCTGGCCATGTGGGGAAGATTTTCGACTTTGCCAATCATCTTCGAGGATATTCACGACAACTGTTCAACTGGCTCAGCACCACAACGAACCTCGACGAGCCATACAACTATCCAAAAGGTGCACCGTCGCCTGTGCCCTCACGCGATATCACGAACAGCCGACAGCCAAAAAGAATCAGCCTAAAGCGCCACGAGAACTCGGATCGGCACGCACGCCAAGCAAGACCAGTGGTGGCGATGCAGGCGGGGCGGGCGGGTCAGGCAGCGCATTGGGCATCATGGGCGAGCTTCTGCGTTCCTGGAAGCTGTCCAAGGTCGAGCAGTTCTCAGCACCACATGGCATCACCGTCGTGTTTGCCAAGGAACGCGATGGCACGACGCTGTGCGTCAAGCACAAGCCGCGCGGCTGGAGCAAGGAGATCGAGATGACGCGCATGGTGCAGGGCCACCCGAACATTGTCAAGTTTGTTGCAGCCAAGAGCCTGGCCACGGACGGCCCTGGCATTGTGCTTGCGGAGGAGCGACTGTTCCATGATCAGGCCATGCTGTGCACTGGCAGCCCAGCGACCTGTCTGCAGCATGTCGTGACGTACGTCATGCACGGTCTGGCTGCACTTGAACACCTCGCGTCTCTCCATGTTGTGCACTGCGACATCAGCCCGAGCAACATCATGTACTCGCGCCGTCGCCAGGTCTGGTGCCTCTTCGACTTTGGTTCAGCAACCGAGGTCTCTGCCAGTCGCTCTTCTGTGTGTCGCAGGGAAATCCATGGCACCGACTCGTTCATTGCACCCGAGGCACTCTCTGGCCGCACCTACTCGATCGCGTCTGATCTGTGGAGCTTTGGTGCGACGGCCGCCAGTGTCACCAAGGATGCCATCGGCGCATCATTTGGCTGGGGCACGCCTGACGCTGGTGCACGTGTCGTGATTGTTGGCAAGATTCGCACAGAGATCCGTCGCCTGATGCGAGACCAGCCAGGCATCGTGCAGCGGCATCGGATGTGCGCCAGGCGTTTGTCAAGATCCAGCGCGACGTGGACAGACTCGTCAACCCTGAACTTGCTGCGCAGGTCGAGCCGATGGACGAGAGCCAGGCATCTGCGGTTGCGGCTGTGTGAGTGGCGAGGCTGAACAGGAGCAGCAGAATTGCACAGAATGAATGAACATGTTTGCACTTGATGATGAATGCGAGGCATGCTGGCTGTTATTGCTGCAATCAAGACACGAAGGACGACTGTGGCTGCAATGGTCGGACGGCGGTGTTGGATGCATGTTCATTCTGGCTTGGCCAGACGACTCACTCCTTGGCTGCACGAGCAGTCGTGGTCAGGAACGTGTCCAGGAAGTGCACCATGGCGATGGCATGCTGCTCCTGCACAGACGTCTGCTTGAACACGTGGCCCTCCTTCTCGCCAATGAACAGCCAGCACGGAACGCCGTTGGCATCCAGCATGTTGGCTATCTGGATCGCCTCGAGTACCTGGTGGAGCATTCCGCATGGCATGCACTCCATCGAGATACAGACCGTCTCTGTCTCGTCCGCACTGCGAAGGCGACCAGCACACGCGACACGCGCGTTGTGTGTCGTGCAAGTGCCTGCATCTGCTGTTTCTGGCAGCTTGTTGACATCAGAGATGAGAGATGTGCGAGTCTGGATGAACGGCAGCTATGATGGCAAGGCGGGACTGTATTTGTGGATGGCGGCTGCAATCAGCTGTGTCTGTTCCAGCGCAACCGACAGCGGCTGTCCCTGTATCCGCATGCCAGCACTCGTGCCATTGCAGACTGGCGTGACTGCAGCCACAATGCCGGATTGCTGCTCGTGCAGATCGGTTGCCAGCTGGAGTGCCCTGGATGTGTTGGATAGCGATGCAGCGAACCCTACCATTGCCGTTGCCAAGCCTGCCATCGTCCATGTGTCAAGGATCGCCATGCTGGACAGCCGACAAGCGTTCGTTGCTTTACCTGCATCAACTGCTGGCAGGCACGAAACAGCCTTTGCAGCCATGTCTGTGTCGTACCAGTCGTTGAACTGCGACATGGACCGGCCGAGCTTCCTGACAACACGATCGATGCTTGCAGGGTCAGAGCGTCCGACTGCATTTGGCGACGACGGTCCAGTCTCGACGTGAGTTGGCTGCAGACGCTCAATGTCGGCTGCCAGGCTGTCCATCTGGGCATTCAACTCGTCGTGTCTGGCTGCAATGTCATACTGCGGCGACGGTGCCGATGCGAGGCGGGATGCAAAGGCAGGCGAGAAGGGCAGGTCGACTGCGGATGAGCAGAGGGCAGGCAGTTGCGATGCGATGAGAGCGTCGAGTGGCTTTGCGACCGATGCGGAGGCAGCCGACGGATCGGACGCGACCGAGAGGGCGACCATGTCGGCGAGGTCTGTCAGCACGTCAACCAGCGCGCTGGTCTGTGCGAGCGTGAGTCGCAGGTGGCTGCAGGACGGCCGTGTGCAAGGTGCAGGCAGCGCAGACGTACGCTGGAGAGCCACGGACGCTGATCGGATGCCGCCTGCAGGCCAAAGACGCACAGAACGGCGTGCACAAGAGCCGCGCTGTCTGGCTGCGGCGGCTGCCGTGCTGCTGCTGCTGTTGGTCGCTGCTGCGTGGATGCGGGCCAGCAGCACGCCGTCGAACCTGCACACGGCACAGCACGGCACGGCGCAGTGTCAGCCATAAGCCATGCGGCTGCCATGCGCCATGCGGCCACATCGCCGCCA
The DNA here is from genome assembly GCA_025526915.1 of Entophlyctis helioformis. Classification (NCBI taxonomy): domain Eukaryota; kingdom Fungi; phylum Chytridiomycota; class Chytridiomycetes; order Chytridiales; family Chytriomycetaceae; genus Entophlyctis; species Entophlyctis helioformis. The sequence continues at coordinate 44,189 of JAHLKH010000073.1, read as the reverse complement.
CCAACTCAACGCAACGCAACGCACCGCTCGGCCAGCCAGCAGGCAAGCGCTGCTGCATGCTGCACCACTGGCTCCGTCACAGGCTCCAGCTCTGCACTCGTGGCGGCCGACACGCTGTCGCAGAGACTGTCGACCAGCGGCCGCGGGCAGGCCAGCTGCTCCAGCACCGCACGCAGGCCGTCCACGCCGTCCACGCCGTCCGGCTCCACACACGCAGCCGTTGCACAGCCAGCCGCGAGCATCGCTCTCGCTCGGACGTGTTTCGCACTGTCGCGGCAACCTCGGACGGCGCATCTTCATTCGCGTCAGTCCAGCACAACAGGCAGCGCCAGATCCTTCATCTCAACCACGCGCAGATCCGTTTTCCATCGGTGGTCCGCAACCGTCTCACCACCGGCACGCAAGTATAAAATGCCATGTTCATTGCCGCTGTGCATCCCCATCTCCGGCAGCTGAATCGTCAAGATCGGCGCCAGCCCGATCATCCACCTCGCCTTCGTCGTCGTAGTCCTCGTCGTCCTCCGCATCGTCCTCGTCCTCATCGTCCTCGTCGTCCTCGTCGTCCTCGTCGTCATCATCATCATCATCGTCGTCGTCATCCGAGTCCTCTTCAACCGACACCATCGTCCCGCCATTGGCCGCCTTCATGATCATGGCCGCCTTGAACCACGCGTTAAAGTCGACATCCTCCATGCCCACGTCCATGAACGGATGGTCCAGGAGCATCCGTGCCGTTGGCCGCTTCTCGGGGTCCACCGTGAGCGCCGCCTTGAGAAACTCCTTGGACGCCGGCGAGAGGTTGTCTGGCAGCGGCGGCTGGTTGCCCGTGCCCAGCAGATAGATGACGTTGCCGCGCACCTTGTACCACGGGTGGTGTCCGCTGATCATCTCGAGTGTGAGGCAGCCGAGCGACCAGACATCGACTTTGGCCGAGTAGCCCTTGCCGCGCGCGACTTCTGGTGCCATCCAGTAGATCGAGCCCTGCATCGACATGCGCGTCATGCGCTGGTATGCCATGTAGTCTGCATGTTCGCACACGTGTTAGGCATGTGTGGGCCATCGACATGCACATCACATACACATATGCATCCTGCTCAACATACCATTCTTTTTGGAAATGCCAAAATCAGATATCTTGGCAATACCCTCGTTGTTGACGAGCACTGTCCATCCATTGGGTCAGCACTCAGCACCCCCGCGACCAATCCAAGTCAACGCTGCCCACACTCACCATTGGCACCCTTGATGTCGCGGTGGATAATCTTCTTCGAGTGGAGGTATTCCATGCCACACAGAATCTGCGCCGTAAAGTTCTGCGCAATGATGTCGTCGAAATGCCCGCACTTGGCCAGACACCCAGAGATCGAGCCGCCCGACACATACTCGAGAAAGACGTTGAACGCCTCGTCCGTGATCTCAAACCCTGTCCGAGGCATGCACACGGGGTGAGCCACAGTCGGCAACCATCGACGCGCACAGCCAGAGTCTACAGCCAAGCGCAAGTCACGCACCAAGGTACTGCACAATGTTGACGTGGTCCAGATCCTTGAGCAGCTCAATCTCGAGGCGCAGCGAGTTTTCCTGCTTGGTCTTGAGCGGATGGCTGTCACCGCCGAGGATGACCTGCTTGCACGCCATGATGACACCCGTGTCGAGGTTGAGTGCATGGAATACGCGGCCAAAGGCGCCTTGCCCAATCAGCGCTCCCTTCTCCCATCGCACGGGCATCGGGTGCTCGCCATGCACCATATTGGACGTATCAGACGCAGGAACAGATTCAGCCGTTGGCACGACCGCAGGCTCAATGGCAGCAGCCGCAGCAGCCGCATCCTTTTTGTCAGCAGCTGCGAGCGCCGCAAGAGCTGCGGCAGTCGGTTGTCCGGCCTTGGTGAACATGATCGACTGGCGAACAGTCGGCCGCACAGGTGACGATCCAGACGTGGCAGAGTCCGCATCGCGCAGGAGCACCGTGGTCGACGACGACGGCGGTGTGCGGACGCCAGGACCAGTCTGGCCAACACTGGAACGACCGCTGGGTGGCTCGCTGTCCCCGTACTGCCGCTGCATCTCGGATGACCGTGGACTGGCGACTCCACCAGCGCCGTCACCGTCGCGATCAAGCCCTTCAGCCGACGTGCCGGCAGCATTCTCCAGGTTCGACATCGACCTGACCGCAGGGGTATCGCTGCCAAGCGTCGACAGCGACGCGTCAAGATTGTCCTGGCTGTTGAGCTCATCCTCGCGCATGTTCTTGGCGTCTTCGATCCACTTGGCCTCCTCATCCGTCAATGGAATAATCTCGACGTAGCTGTCACGCTGCTGTCGCAGCCGCGTGGCCGGATGTTCCTGCTGACGGCGCTCTTGCTTGGGTGTTTGGTCCAATCCAGCATAGACATCCTGCCGCTGCTGGAGTGTCGGTGCATCAGGCCGCGACCATGACGAGGTGTCTTGCTCATCGTCTTCTTGCGGTGACGCTTCCTCTGGAACCGAGTCGGCGGGCGACATGTTGACACGAGCACGGGCTGATCTGCTGCCGCTCTGCATAGCCGACACGCGGGATTGGCCAACACCGCTGCCGCCGGGAGAGCCAGAGGCGGATCCGACTGACACGGGCGAGATGTTTGTTGCCGACGACAGCGTCGGGACGACAGGCTGGCCGTACGGCGACGAGTAGATGGACCCGCCAGGGCCGGTGGCACTGCCAGGCTGCCGACTTTGCCGCCGCATATTGAGCATCGATCCGCGCTGCGACATGCGCTTGTTGATGATGGCCGCCTGCGCGATGTTGCGGATGACGGGGATGGCATTGTATCCTTCGCCAGATGCATCAGCTGTCATGGGTCCGCTTGACGGCTCGAGAGGCAGGTGGGCACGAGAGCGGTTGACTCCGCCAGGGGCACTGGCGATCGACATGGTCGAGTTGCGCAGCCCCGGGAAGAACTGCTCCAGACGATCGACGATCATCTCGTCAGAGGGACGGTCACCAAAGACAGACACCATGCGCTGCCCTTTGCGCTTGGACCCTGCCGTGCTATCGCGGTTGCTCGAGCCCTGCTTGCTGGAAGACGCACCGCTGCGCCGCCTGCCGCCATTTCCGCCGCTAGTGCGACGGCGAGGCTGTGTGGGGTCGAGTGCGACAGACGGCGATCCAGCCGCAAAGGCAGCAGCAGCGCGAGCAGCCGCTGCTCCGGCGGCCCACTGGTCTTCCGGCGACTCGAGCTGCTTCTGTTGCTGCAGTTTCTTTTGAGCCAGCCGCGTCTCGACCTTGGTGCGTGCATTGAGAGAGGTGGTGCGTGTCGGCCCAGACACGACGCTGAACCCAAGCTCCTGCTGGCCGTTGTTTGTCCGGACAGATAACTTGCGGCCTGACTTGCCCTTCAAGTCTGGTGTGGGCTCTCCAAAGAACTTGGCAAGCTTGTTGTTACTCGGCCGTGCTGTTTTCATCCAATGCACGCGTGTGAGAGTCAAGGACAGGCAACGAGCGAGACAGAAAGTTGCGCACCGTCTCCATCAAGGTCAGGAAGGTCCATGGACGGCACTTCGACGCTCTTGCGAAGAAGGATATGGCCGCGATGATCGTTGTCGGACTGGCAGATAAGCAGCAGCTCGTCATCATCCAGCATAATCACTTGGAGAGATGGTCCATCAAGGCATGGCATGTAAGTCATCCGGCCGTGAGCAGCGGCAAGAGTCATAACCAGCCAGACTCACACTTCTCCTGGTGCGGAAATGTCGGATCAGCAACATAGAGCGCATATGTCATGCGGTCGCGCTGCTCAAGGACGTTGAACTTGGTGAGCACCTTGTCGCGAATGGCACGCGGGTCATTGATTCCTGCCACCTTGATGATGTGGCTCTGGTTGCGCATGCCGTGCACACGAATGCAGTTCTGTTGATTCCATCCATCCATCCGCAGTCAGCAGTCAATAGTCAGCAGCCAACAGTCAGCAAAGCACATTTGCCGAGACACTGGACGGGCAGACTGCACAGGCGTACCTCTCGAACGCCGCGCAGGTTCATAATGTCCTTTTCGTGTTCGCGCAGCTTCTGCTCGACGACAGAGGGAGGCGCTGGCGTTGGAGGCGTGATCTGCTGCGGAGTGGCAGGGCGAGACAGCCCAGATGCGCTGTTCGCACTCGACGACTGGGTTTGATGATAGTGCTGCTGGTGATGCGAGTGGTGCTGCTGTTGGGACGGGGAGCGAGGCGGTGAATAGGCAACAGACCGATCTGCATCGAGGCGTTCTTGGCTGAGAGCGCGAGACGTATTGCTGCCAGCGTAGCCGCGGCCGCGAGCCGACTGCTGCTGTTGGCCATATTCGAAGCTTCTGTTGCCATCTTCGTAGTCGCTCTGGTCTGTCGGGTGGCCGCCGTCGCGACTGTGGTCGTCATCGTAGACAACAGACTCGTCTCCATCCTGCTTCATCGATGACGAGCGCGGCGTGATGACGTACCCACTCAGCATAGCAGACTTTGACATTGTGCCAGTCGGAAACGGCAACTGCTTTTGCCCACGTCCAGAAGGATCAGAGGTTGGGTCTCGGCTGTTCAAGCTGTTGTTGCTGCCACCAAGCCGGCTGCTACCAGCCGCGACATAGGATCCTTGCTGCTGCTGCTGTTGAGTCGATGAATCGCTTCGAGACCGTGATCCGCCCGAGGACGAGCTGATCGAGTTGGATCGGTCCAGCTTTTGGTTGCCTTCGATACGCACAACGCCAGAGCTGTTGTACTGGTCTCGCGAAGCTGTTGTGGCAGGCAGCGGAGGCGGATAGTACTGCTGCTGCTGCTGCTGCTGTTGTGGTGGTTGGTCATATCGCTGGCCGTTGTTGCGGTACATTGGTGGATACTCATTCAGGAGCTCTGGCGAGTTCCCAGAAGCGTTCATGAGAGGCGATGCCTTTCCCGGCGCGCTGTTTACGAAGCGGCTTGGGGTGGGCTCAGAGTCGTAGCGCAACGAGTCGTCTGACGTGTAGCCAGAGGCGTTCATGGACGGCGCTGCATTGGCCGCTGCATTGGCCGCTGCATTAGCGGCAACGGCGGCAGCAAACTCGCCACGGCGCAGCGAGCCAGTCGAGTCTTGATGGCTGAGAGATCCGGATCGCTTCGGACGCGGAATGGAAGGCACGCGAGCTGCAGCCATAGACACGGACACGGGCACAGACGGATATGGTTGCTGCTGCTGATACTGTTGCTGTTGCTGTTGCTGTTGCTGTTGGACAGGCTGTAACATCTGTGACAGCGATGATGATGGGCCGGACAAGCCTGATATTCCAGCATTCCGACTGCCGCTGTTCATGGACGGCGATCCGCCATATTGTTGCTGCTGCTGCTGCTGTTGCTGCTGGGACAATTGAGAAATGGGGCTGTTGACGTAGCCGCTTGAGCCGGCATAGAAGCCATGGCTGCCCTGCTGCATCTGCGCATTGTAGCCTCCAGAAGTGGATGATGATGCAGATGAGGAGGACGACGGGAGGCCCGAGCTAGGCGTTGGCAGGTTGGCATATGCAGGAACAGGCGACGGCGACGGGATAGGGGTGCGCGACGAGAGCTGGCGCTTGATGGCCTGCAGGATGCGAGCACGGTCGCCGACGATCTTGACGCCAATGTCGCGCAGATAGGTGTAGTTGAGCTCGCGCAGGACCTCGCCGGTGATCTTGTTCTCGATGAAGGCGGCCTGGTACGACTCGAAGCCGATCTCGGCGAGCCACGCGGCCACGCGGCGCTCGTCCCACTGGGCAACTTCGCTGGGCGAGTACGGGGTGTTTGGGCCGGACGACAGGGGCGTCGCGGCGGTGGCGGATGTTGCGGACGAGGACCCAAAGGTCAGCACCGAGTTGAAGGAGGCCTCGGACGGGTTCCTGGACGGGAGCATGGGCGAAGCAGACGAGGCCGAGGCGCTTGGAAGGTAGGCGGGCACTCTGCTGGGCGACGTCTGCTGCGGAGCAACAGGCATGGCACGAGCTGTTGCAGTTGATACAGTTGTTGCAGCTGTTGTAGCTGTTGGCGAGGAAGGGTCGTGTGATGGCAGCGCTGCGAAACGCGGTGTGGCGTCTGAGAAGGGGCGGGTGCCGTCGTGCGGTCTGGCGTGCGCGGTCTGGCGTGCGGTCTTCTGGAAGGCCTGGCGGGCGGTCTGTTGGCAGAGGCGCAGGCAGGCGGCACAGGCAGGCGGCACAGACGGGATGGTCAGCATGGCAGCCGAGGCGCAGCAGAGTGGCGGGCGAGCGGGCGGGCGGGTGTCGCCACGGGCAACTGCCACCCAGCAGCGGCGTATCTGTGTGTCTGTGTCTGTCTGTCTGTCTGTATCTGTATCTGTGTATCTGTATCTGTGCGTGTCTGTGCGTGTCTGTATCTGTGTGTGTGTGCACACCCACCGGGCTGTGTGTCTTGTGTAGGCGCCGTTCGTTGCTTGCTGTCGCTTGCTGCAGGCACTGGCTGGCTGGCACGGGCTGGCTGGCGCTTGCTGGCTGGGACCACGAGCAGCAAAGATCGGCAGAGTCAACTCAGGCCAAAAGACCCAAAGCAGCAGACGGCAGATGCTCGAGGGTGCGCTCAGAGGCCTTGTGCGCGGTGCGACCCGCGGCCCGCTGACGCCCAAGCACGGCAACAAGAACTACTACAAGGGCACGGGCTCGGGCCGCATGGGCCACTGGACCAAGCACGGTGCGTGCGTGCGTCTTGTGCTTGGTGTCTGCTGCCACTTGCTGGCTGCCACTTGCTGCCTGCCACTTGCTGGCTGCTTTCTGCCTGTGATTCGGCGTGCACGCTGACTGCTCACGGCTCGCAACCAACCGGCCCCTCCAGGCCAGTACGTTGTCGAGGAATGGCGCATGCGCCAGTACATTGTGCCCGACCTGACTGGCTTCGAGGTCTGTCTGTCTGTCGCATGTCGCATGTCGCATGTCTGTCTGTCTGTCCCTCTGTCTGTCGCATGCCTGCCCTGCCCCGCTCCCGTTGATCCTCGCTCGTGCTGACAAGGTCGCCGTGGACCAACAGCTCAAGCCGTACGTGTCGCCCAAGGCCGACGACGGCTTCCGCAAGAGCCACTCGCTGGTCGACTACTTTGCGCAGGAGAACCTGCCGGCGTCCTTCAGCCCCGAGCTGGCAGACGCCTGCAAAGTCTCGGCCGAAGAGACCCTTGGCCGGCTGCGCTCGCCCAGACGCCGTGCCCAGCACCTGCTCGAGCAGCAGCAGCTTCTGCAGCAGCTGCACAACCAACAGCTGCAGGCACGGAAGCAGCTCGCCACCACCTCCACCTCCACATCCAACTCGACCTCCAGCAAGCCATCCACCCGCACGTCCTCAAAGCCGGCTGCAAGAGCTGCATCCGCTGCTGCGTCTGCACAGGCATGATCTGCCAACCTGTCCTTCAATGCAATCCCCCATTCATTAATGCTCCATCCAGCACCCTTCATCACGCAAGGACAGACATGCACAGTCCCAGTGCACCCAGTCCAGCTGCCCGCCAGTCGAGAATGCCCGCCGTCTGGCCACGCGACACGAGCTGCCCATCGCCCTTTCCCTTTTGCGGGACGGTGTCGCCGCCATCGCTCGTTCCCGCTTGCATCTCGGGAAGAGCAATGACGTTGCTGCAGTCGAGATCCATGCCCTTGCCGTCGTTGTTGAGTGCCCGCACTGGCGGCTTGTCAAAGTTGGGTTCGTTGTTCTTGAGAACGTGGCGTAAGCTGTGGACGCGCGTGACGGTCGGCGCAACTGGCCATGCCGTCCCACATTGCAAGCGTTTGGGTTGGCGCTTGGGAGTTAGCCTCGTCCAAGACCACGGATGCTTGCGCTTGCTTTCCAGTGCCGTGTCAATCACTCACACGCGCCGCCCATGGCAATCAGCTTGCGTTCACGCGCATCAAGAAACTCGGACATCCATTCAACCTCGGTGTCCGGTGTTGGATCGCCGCGGCGTGCAGTCACCTGGTCAAGCAGCTCCTGTGTGCCCATCGACCCCATCTGGATGGTCGAGTCGTACACTTGGCCAAACGAGACTGCACGCATGGTCAGCTGTCCATCTTGCACATGAACCAAGCCATATTCAGTCGCTGCATGGAGCAGACCCACTCACCAGCAAGCTTGAGTCCCACTCTGTCCGCAGCACGCTGGCTCGGCACGAGATACAAGTCTACAAGGCCAGCAAGCTGCGCGTCTCGGAATGCTGGCTTTGCAGAAGCGGCAATCCACGCTGCGCAATACCCTTCCAAACCAGCCACGGAGCTCACGAGCCCTGCATCCGTCTGACGCTGCTTGGCAATCGCCGTGAGCGTGGCGTTCATGGGCGTAAACTCGTTCGGATACTGCTTGGCGCTGTATCGTCCAATCACCTGGCCGGCTGAGCCCGTCGCGGTAGTGAACTGGATGATGCCTGCAGAGAAGCCGTGGCCGTCGTCAAGCTGCACGCACACGTCATACTGAAACCTGTGTGCTACTATCAATGCAGTGAACTGGGTGCGCATGGCCGCAAAACATGCTGCGGCACTTACTCCTGGTGGCTCGTCTCGAACGTGTTGGTGAGCTTGAGCATCACGGTGGTCTGGCATGGGTTGGTGCGCAGCTTGAACGGCTTGTCGCCGCCTCCTTCTGTCGCCGCAACGCCGCGATCAATGGCCCGCAGAGAAAGCAGCAGAAATAGCACACTTGAGATGGCCATGTTGGTTGAAAGGATGCAAGATGCTGCCAAAGTGGACAGACGCAGAGTCTTTTATGGCACCAGCATGGATGCAGGATCTGAATCAGACCGGCTCAGATTCGCATGATCAGAAAGCATGGCCGCGAAGCAATAAGTCTGAGAACCTGCGCGAGTCCATCTGCCTGTCTTTTCAAGGCTGTCAAACAGCCACTTCAGCCGCCACACAACGCACAGACACAAACTATTTTCGCCAACGATTCTCCAGTGATTCTCCTCAACCATGATTGCCGCCACTGACAAGCGCATCCAAGAGTCGATCCGGTCGCAGTTTGCCAACACGACGGTGCTGAGCATTGCGCACCGTCTCAACACGATTGCGGCGTTTGACCGCGTGCTTGTGCTTGACCAGGGCGAGATTGCCGAGTTTGCTGCGCCGCATGTGCTGCTCGGCCGGGCTGGCTCTGTGTTTGGCGAGCTTGTAGATGCGACTGGTGCTGCCAACGCTGCCGTCATTCGCGAGATTGCGTCTGGCCACTTCAACGCCTCGCAGGTGTGATCTGTCTGTCTATCTGTCTGTCATCAATACATCCTGTGCAACAGCCACCACTGCCCTTGAGCACGACAGCCAGCCAGACTCGCGCAGTGTGTTCACTTTGTTGATGACGATACAAGCTGCCGCTGTTTGTTGATCACCAGCTGCAGACAGCAGCCAGTCTTGGTGCCATTGCCATGGTCGCCTTCAAAGAAGCCGTTGGACAGCAGCCGAGGCAGACACAGCTCACGCACTGGCAGCAAGCGATCCACAAAGTCGCTGACCTGCGATCGTGTCGGGCCAAGAGTGGTGCTTTGGCGTTGTGCTCGTCGTCAGTATCGTGAGCATCGTCAGCGTCGTCAGCGTCGTCAGCGTCGTCATAAAAGAGCGCCACAGCCACACTGTCCGTGACGACATGAAAATTTTCAAATGCGACGATTCAGAATGCCGGCATTCGGCGCCGAGCGCTTTTCCCAGATAGTGCACCATTCAACATGACAGCCACGCCCGAGCATGGGCAGGCTACCACCAAGACGCCCATGCGTCGCAACTTCTTCTCGTTCATCACCCTGTCGTGGTTGACGCCCACGCTGCGCATCGGATACAAGCGCCCGCTCGTCGAGTCCGACCTGCCGCTGCTCAGCGAGGCCAACATGGCCGCTGCTTCCGCGGATGTGTTTGACGGCTTCTGGGCACAGTTCGCTGCGCACACGGCCAGCCCCAAGACCGTCAGACCCCCGTCGCTGTTCTTGACGCTCATGGCCGCCTACTGGCCGCGCTTTGTTGCGATTATGCTGCTCATCGCTGTCGTCACTGGCGCCAACGTCGGTCTGCCCCTTCTCATCTCGCAGGTCATCCAGGCTCTGTTTCTCGAGGACCGCACTCAGCTTATCTGGCTCAGCGCCTTGTTCTTTGGACTCCAGGTACTGCCCATCACACATATCGCTGATCACATGGCTGATCACATGACCTCTGTGCTCACTCTCCTTGCCTGCCTGCATTGCTGCTTCAAAGGTGCTGAGCACCGTCTGCGCATGGACCGAAAAGTCCATCAACATCGACACGTTCATCAAGATGCGCTCGTCTACCATACCGGCTCTCTACGGCAAAGCTCTCCGTCTCTCGCACAAGTCCCGACAGTCCTTCGAGGCCGGCAAGATCAACAGCTTGATCACGTCTGACGTCTACAACGTCTTGGTTTCCACTTATGTCTTCCCCGGCGTCATTTCGTCCATTGTCCAGATCGTTCTCTGCGTCTTCAACATTGCTCGCTTCCTCGGCGGCCCGTCCACCCTCGTCGCGGCCGGATCGTTCCTCGGCCTCATGCTGATCCAGGCATGCTTCCTGCCCATGGTCAGCAAGGGATTCTCAGAGTACTTCAAGGCGCTCGACGACCGCACCAAGCGTCTGCGCGAGTTCCTGTACGGCATCAAGATCATCAAGTACCAGGCCGCCGAGGAGTCGTTCCACAAGCCGATTAGCGAGGCGCGTGGCAGACAGGTTGGGTACCTGACGTACTTTTTGTACCCCATGATCCTCATCTTTGGTGAGTTTTCGTTTCGTTCAGCGCTGGCAGCGGGAGTGCACCTGCCGCAACCTGTTCACTGACTGGCATACCACATGAATAGTTTGCACGGCTCTCCAGCAAAACGGCGTTCCGATCGTCGCGTTCATCGCTTACTCGTCCTTCACCGGCACCATCCTGTCGGCCGACAAGGTGTTCACCGTCCTTGCCCTCGTGAGCGCGCTGTCTGGCCCTGCTTCGTCCATCGCCGACTCGACCATTGGCATTCTCCAGCTCCGCATCTCGTACAAGCGCATCAGCGAGTTCCTCCTTGCCGAGGAAACTGGCCCGAACGAGCTGACCGACCTCCTGCCTGCCGATGCATCCAAGGACGGGTCTGCGCTCAAGATGGACAAGGCTTCGTTCACCTGGGAGACTGTCAAGAATGCCGACAAGAAGGACAAGAAGGACAAGAAGGCTGCTGCTGATGCCAAGAAGGACGCCAAGGACGCGTCTGCCGAGACTGTCGTTGAGACAGACTCTGCAGCTGAAGAGACCAAGGAAGAGCCGTTCAAGCTCGAGGACATCAACCTGTCCATCCCGCGTGGCTCGCTCGTTGCTGTTGTCGGCTCTGTCGGATCTGGCAAGTCGTCGTTCCTGTCTGCTCTCATTGGCGGCATGCGCAAGACGGCCGGCTCGTCGTCCGTCTACGGATCCGTCGCCTACTGCGCTCAGGAGCCGTGGATCCTGACCGGCACCATCGAGGAGAACATTGTGTTCAGCGACGACTCGGTGCGTCCCAACATCGCCAAGGCCGTGTCTGCCTCGTGTCTCGAGCACGATCTCGAGATCCTCCCCAACGGTCTCGGCACGCAGATTGGCGAGAAGGGCATCAACCTGTCTGGCGGCCAGAAGGCTCGTGTTGCACTCGCTCGTGCCATTGCTCGCGATGCCGACATCTACCTGCTCGACGATCCCATTGCCGCACTCGATGCGCATGTCGGCAAGAAGGTGTTTGACGAGGCCATCTGCGGCACGCTCAAGAGCAAGACGGTCGTGCTTGTCACGCACCAGCTGCACCTGCTTCCCAAGGTCGACTTTGTTGTCGTGCTTGACAATGGTCGTGTTGCCGAGACGGGCACGTTCAAGGATCTCATGGCTGTCCCCGAGAGCGCTCTCTCTGGCATCATGAAGGACTACCACTTTGACGACGAGGAAGCCGAGGGCGGCAAGAAGATCGATGACAAGAAGCCCGAGGATACTGCCAAGGCTGTCGCCAAGTTTGAGGACGAAAAGGCCGTCGCCGAGGACCGCCGCGAGGTGAGTTGGGCTGATTCTCATGCTTTTCTTGCACCAGCCCGATCTGACTTGAGACATCTGTTTCCAGGGTGCTGTCAGCATGGACACGATCCGCTCGTACTTCCTGGCGGCTGGATACATTTTCTTTGGACTGATCATCCTGCTGGTGCTGCTCAATGTCGGCGCGACGTCGTTTGTGCGCATCATGCTCGTCATCTGGATCGAAGACAAGTGGAGGCTGTCGTTCTCCAACTACTTTAACTTGTACGCCGGTCTTGGCGCACTCGACACACTCATCGTCGGTAAGTTAGCTCTCATCTCATCGATCTTGTCATTGCTCATGCAGCGGTTCTGGCAGCGGTTCAGACGGACGACTGACCAACGCGACCGTTGCACATACTAGTGCTCCTTACCTCGGTCGTGCTGCTTGGCACATACAAGTCGGCTATTGTGCTCCACAACCGCGCTCTTGACGGCCTTATCCGTACACCCATGTCCTTCTTTGACAGCCAGCCCATTGGCCGCATTCTCAACCGCATGACCACCGACGTGCAATCGCTCGATCTTAGCATGGGCGATATGTTTGTTGGCGTTGCCTTTGGCCTCGTCGGTCTCATCGCGTCCATCATCGTTGTCGTCTACTCGAACGCGTTCCTGCTCAGTGAGTTTGCGTCTTCGAGATGGCCCGCTGACTGACATGCAGGCTAACATGTTTCTGGCACGCAGTCCAATTCGGTGTTCTTTTGGTCATCTCTGGCTCCGCCTTTGTGTTCTTCCAGTCGTCGTACCGCGAGCTCAAGCGTTTGTCGTCCATCATGCGATCGCCTCTGAGTGCGCACATCTCTGAGACACTCAGCGGCATTCCCACCATCCTGGCATACGGAGCTGCACCTCGATTCATCCATGGCCAGAATGCCAAGATGGACAAGTCCAACCTCGCAATGTTCATGCTAATGAGCACGCAGTTCTGGCTGTCGTTCCGCCTTGAGATCCTTGCCTCGACAGTGACGCTTGTCATCCTTTCTCTTGCTGCAGCTGGCATCCTCACTGGCGCTTCTGTCGGTCTGTCGCTGTCGTCGTCGATTTCGATTGGCGCATCGCTCAACATGTTCCTCTTTCTGATTGGTAAGGCAGTCGCCCTACGGACACTGCACGTCCAGACACTAACAGTCGACTGGCGTGGTATTCAGGCAATGCGGAGGCATCATTCAACGCCGTCGAGCGTCTCAACCACTACGCCAACGAGCTGCCGTCCGAGGCACCGCGCGTGATGCCCAACGACCCTGCGACCAAGGACGAGTGGCCGACTGCCGGTGCACTTGCCATCCGCGACCTGCAGATCTGCTACGACTCGCGTCCCGACCACGCCGTCATCAAGAACCTGTCGCTCGACATCCGTCCTGGCGAAAAGGTCGGCATTGTCGGCCGCACCGGCTCGGGCAAGAGCACGCTCATGACGGCCCTGTTCCGCATCATGGAGGCATCCAAGGGATCCATCACCATCGATGGCCGCGACATTGCGACGCTCGGTCTCAAGACGCTGCGCTCTCGCCTGCAGATCATCCCGCAGGAGCCCGTGCTGTTCAAGGGAAGTGTGCGGTCCAACCTCGACATGCTGCAGACGGGATACACCGACGACCAGCTGTGGGAGTCGCTGTCGCTCGTGGGTCTCAAGGACTACGTGGCTGCGCAGACGGACAAGCTGGATGCGGCGATCGAGGAGAACGGATCCAACCTGTCGATGGGCCAGCGCCAGCTGCTGTGTCTTGCCAAGGCCATTCTCGCGCGGCCCAAGGTGCTCATCATGGACGAGGCGACGGCGTCGGTGGATGCCGAGGCCGACAAGCGCATCCAAGAGTCGATCCGGTCGCAGTTTGCACACACGACGGTGCTGAGCATTGCGCACCGTCTCAACACGATTGCGGCGTTTGACCGCGTGATTGTGCTGACCAGGGCGAGATTGCCGAGTTTGCTGCGCCGCATGTGCTGCTCGGCCGGTCTGGCTCTGTGTTTGGCGAGCTTGTAGATGCGACTGGTGCTGCCAACGCTGCCGTCATTCGCGAGATTGCCAGCGGCCACTTCAACGCCTCGCAGGTGTGATCTGTCTGTCTATCTGTCTGTCATCAATACATCCCTGTGCAACAGCCACCACTGCCATTGAACACGACAGCCAGCCAGACTCGCGCAGTGTGTTCACTTTGTTGATGAAGACACAAGCAGCCGCTGTCTGTTGATCACCAGCTGCAGACAGCAGCCAGTCTTGGTGCCATTGCCATCGCCGCCTTCAAAGAAGCCGTTGGACAGCAGCCGAGGCAGACACAGCTCACGCACTGGCAGCAAGTGATCCACAAGTCGCTGACCTGCGATCGTGTCGGGCCAAGAGTGGTGCTGGTGCGTTTGCTCGTCGCAGCATCGCCAGCATCGCCAGCAATGAGCGTCACCAGCACGCTCGCTGCTGCTTTTACAGTGCTTTTGTGGTGCACATGCACAGCCACGTGCACCAGCCTGCTTCCACTCGCCGCGCCGCCCGCCTTGTCCCGCCCGCCCCAAACACCAACCAGGCAGCCCATGACGATCAGCACTGCAACAACGGCCCCCGTGGCAGCCAAGACGCTCGCTGCTGCCGCCGCAGCCTCCACGACATCGGCCATCCTGGCCGTCAACCTCGTGCCCGAGGCCCACCCGGCGCCGCTCGTCACCACGTTTGGCCTGCCCGACCGCTCCACCATGCCCGCCCGCCTCCTGCGTGCTCTGCCCGACTACATGGCCGGCGCTGAGCCGCTGCACCATCTCGGCTGGGGTGCACCCGGCTCGCTGTACGAGGCCGGCGTCTTCTTCCTCAAGCGGCCAGACGCCACGGCCGCCGTGCCCAACCCGTCGCTCGAGGTGTTCTTTGTCGTGCCGGGCTCGGCCGACCACGTCCGGGTCACGTTCATCTCCGAGACGAGCGAGGGCAGCAACATCGGCGGCCTGACGCCGCTGCGTGACGGCGCCTTCTTCCTCATGGACACGGCCGGCAACGAGGTGTGGCAGCTGCACTACCTCGAGTACCCGGCCGCTCTGGGATCGCGCGGCGCCGTGCGTCCCATCGACACCGACGGCCGCGTGATGGCGGTGCGGCCGCTCGGCGACGACCGCATTGCGTACTCGAGCTCCAAGCGCAACAACCGCGACAGCGACATCTATGTGCGCTCGGCCATCAACCCGTCCGCCGACGACGGATCCGAGTTCATGCTGGTCGAGACCGACGGCATGTGGGCTGTGGCCGACTATGCCGCCGATGCCGACCGCGCTCTGCTCGCCAAGTACAAGTCTGCCAGCGACATGTCCCTCTTTGTCGTCAGCACCAAGCGTCCTGCCAGCACCGACACTGCGCCGTACACGGCTGCCGACATGACGCCGCTGTCCGTGGCCGACCGTCCTGTCGTGCTTGCTGGCGCGCGCTGGCTGGACCCGTCTGCCGCGTCCAAGATCCTGTTCATCACGAACGCATTCACCGACTTTGCTGCTCTGTGCGAGTTTGATCTGACCACATCGGCCACCAGCGAGATGGTCTCGTCGTCTGGCAACGGCCTTGTCCGGCTCGAGTGGGACGTCGAGAGCTTTGACGTTGTCGACGACCACGTGTACTATTTCGCCAACGAGGACGGCTGGACCACGATCTTTGACCTCAACATGGCCACATCGACAGTCGAGTCGGTTCCAACCCCCGTGCCCGGCATCTTTGGCGAGTGCATGCTCAAGAAGCGCGCGGCTCCTCTCAAGGGCAAGTCGAGCCTTGCCTGCGTGGCCATCAACTCGCCTGCATCGCCCGGCTCGCTCATGACGGTCGATCTCGCCACTCGCGAATGGACCACGCTCGTCGCGTCGCCAGCCACGCCTGCATACCCCGTCACCATCCCCTCGATCATCCGATGCGCGTCGTTTGACGGCGAGCTCGTGCCGGCGTTTGTGTATGCGCGCCAGGACATGCTCGACAAGACGGATGCGTCTGTCCCTGTTGTCATTTACATCCACGGCGGACCCGAGTCGCAGTTTGTGCCCAACTTTGTGCCGGCCAACCACACGCTGTCGTTCCAGTTCCTGCTCAACGAGATGGGTGTTGCTGTGATCGCGCCGAATGTGCGCGGATCGCGTGGATATGGCACTCGATACATGAAGGCAGACGACCAGATGAAGCGCGAAGACTCTGTGCGGTGAGTGCGGTTGCCGCTTGGGAGTGGTTGCTGACCCGCATTGCGTGCATGGCTGATGGACTGACGACTCGATTGGCGGCTCGATTGGAATGGACTGGCAGCGATATTGGCGCCATTCTCGACTGGATTGCTGCACACCCGAGTCTCGACAGCAAGCGTGTCTGTGTAATGGGCCGCTCGTGTACGTGTCTGTGCGTGTTTGGCTTGGCTGACCAGCAGCCAGCTGGCAGTGTTCTGTGCCTGCTTGCTGATGAACGACGTGATGGACAGACGGTGGCTACATGGTGCTTGCCAGTCTGGTGCACTACTCGCCACGCCTTGCTTGCGGCGTCGCCACGTGCGGCATCAGTGACTTTGTGACGTTCCTTGAATCGACAGCAGTAAGCCAGCCATCACTGTGCTTGCACATCTGCCGACTGACGCGACTGGCACCGACTGCACCAACTGACGCCGACTGACGCCGACTGGCACACATCCAACAACAACAACAGCCGTTCAGACGCGATCTCCGTCGTCCAGAGTACGGCGACGAGCGGATCCCAGAGATGCGCGCGTTCCTGCACGACATCTCGCCGCTGACGCACACGGACAGGATCACGGTGCCGCTGTTCATGGGCCAGGGCGAGAACGATGTGCGCGTGCCGCTCAACGAGGCGATCCAGATGGCCAACAAGCTGGATGCCAACGGCGTTCCGTGCTGGCTGTTCATTGGCGAGAAGGAGGGCCACGTGTTCAAGCAGACGTCTGTGCAGGAGCAGCACGCCATCGCCATGGTGCACTTCCTGGACACGTTCCTGACCACGACTGCTCGTGCAGCCAAGGAGTGAGTCGCCTGGTCAAGCCAGAATGAACATGCATCCAAGACCGCCGTCAGACCATTGCAGCCACAGTCGCCCTTCGTGTCTTGATTGCAGCAATAACAGCCAGACATGCCTCGCATTCATCATCAAGTGCAAACATGTTCATTCATTCTGTGCAATGCTGCTGTTGTTCAGCCTCGCCACTCACACAGCCGCAACCGCAGATGCCTGGCTCTCGTCCATCGGCTCGACCTGCGCAGCAAGTTCAGGGTTGACGAGTCTGTCCACGTCGCGCTGGATCTTGACAAACGCCTGGCGCACATCCGATGCTGCTGCACGATCGCCTGGCTGGTCTCGCATCAGGCGACGGATCTCTGTGCGAATCTTGCCAACAATCACGACACGTGCACCAGCGTCAGGCGTGCCCCAGCCAAATGATGCGCTGATGGCATCCTTGGAGACACTGGCGGCCGTCGCACCAAAGCTCCACAGATCAGACGCGATCGAGTATGTGCGGCCAGAGAGTGCCTCGGGTGCAATGAACGAGTCGGTGCCATGGATTTCCCTGCGACACACAGAAGAGCGACTGGCAGAGACCTCGGTTGCTGAACCAAAGTCGAAGAGGCACCAGACCTGGCGACGGCGCGAGTACATGATGTTGCTCGGGCTGATGTCGCAGTGCACAATATGGAGAGACGCGAGGTGTTCGAGTGCAGCCAGACCGTGCATGACGTACGTCACGACATGCTGCAGACAGGTCGCTGGGCTGCCAGTGCACAGCATGGCCTGATCATGGAACAGTCGCTCCTCAGCCAGCACAATGCCAGGGCCGTCCGTGGCCAGGCTCTTGGCTGCAACAAACTTGACAATGTTCGGGTGGCCCTGCACCATGCGCGTCATCTCGATCTCCTTGCTCCAGCCGCGCGGCTTGTGCTTGACGCACAACGTCGTGCCATCGCGTTCCTTGGCAAACACGACGGTGATGCCATGTGGTGCTGAGAACTGCTCGACCTTGGACAGCTTCCAGGAACGCAGAAGCTCGCCCATGATGCCCAATACGCCGCCCGCCCCGCCTGCATCGCCACCACTGGTCTTGCTTGGCGTGCGTGGTGATTTGCGTCCCTTTGAAGGTGAAACGCAGTGCTGTTTGTCGGTTTGCTGTTTGTTAGTATTGCGTGAGGGCACAGGCGACGGTGCACCTTTTGGATAGTTGTAAGGCTCGTCGAGGTTCGTTGTGGTGCTGAGCCAGTTGAACAGTTGTCGTGAATATCCTCGAAGATGATTGGCAAAGTCGAAAATCTTCCCCACATGGCCAGCAACATGCGTGTGGCCCTCGTCAGTGCTGAGATCAGCGCGCACGAAACCCATGAGGCGTTTGTCGGTGGGAGCCTGTCCTTGATCGTCCTGGCCTGCAATGTCTTCCAGAAGCCGCTCGTCCACAGCTGCACTAGCAGCAAGTGCCTGCTCGTCGATTTCTGAAGGATCTGTGGCTGAGGCACTTGACTCTTCTGAAGGCGGTGCTGCCGATGCTGCTGCTGCTGCTGCTGGACCTTGAGCCTGGGTGTCAAACGAGATGGTCCAGTCGCTCTTGTTCGTATGGAGCAGCAGTACGACTTGGCCACCTGTCTGAAAGACTGGCCGCATACAGATAAACTCGATGGTCGACGCTCCAATCAGTGCACCATAGACACGCAGCTCCTTTTTCATGTCTACTGAAGCACCACGGAACAACCCTGGAGATGGTCCATTGCACAGACATGGATGGTGAGTATTGTGTGTGTCTGGTATGCAACACAAGCAATGCGGCGCAAGCAATGCGGCACATTCAGCCACTTACCAAGCCAGACAAGCATGCACATCATCATGTCGCATGCAATCTTCTGGAAATCCTTGTGGTCGTCGGTTCCAGTAACGCGGAATCCAGACACCTCGGCGAGAAAGAACGGACAGCGAAGGGATGCCAACTGAGTTGCCGTGCGATCGTCATTCGTCCTGCGAGGCGGGTTCTTGATACACGCCGCAATGTCGGGACGCCGCCTGTCGAACTGCTTGTTGTAGTTGCTCAATTGGTCCTCGGCACTGACGCCAACCAACGGATCGAGGCTCTCGAGGGCCGCCTTGAAGATCGTGTGGTACATAATGTGGTAGCAAGCCTCTGGAGCCGCCTCCATCTTGTGCCAAAACGAGTTGAGGGTGAGCATAGCCCTTCGCCATGCTGCTGCTTGATGCCTACGCGCATGCACGTCCAGGCGGCTGGTGATGCTGACCGGGAGAGGGGCTCCAACTGCAAGGTCTCCGATGAGCCGCTCCAGAGCATTCTGCGACTCGTCCGCAGCAATGTCGTTTGCCCTGCGAACCGCAGTGCGTGACGGTGGCTGCCCAATCGAGACGAGCATGACCGGGTTGTCAAACATGCGGCTGGATGGATCAAGCCGCCCAAACTGCTTGAATGCCGCGACATAGATGATGCCGAACCGCGACAGAGAGAACATCCGCCGGGCAACAGTCTCCGAGCGAATGGCGGCCAAGAGACGATCGACGTCGCTGCTGGTAGCCGCCTCGCGCTTTGCTCGCTGTCGTGCAAACACTATCATCGCCTGCTCCTTGGCTTTGATGATCAAGCTACCTTTAAGCAGCAGGTGCGCGATATCTGGTCAAGTCAACAACAAAGAGTCAGCAAGCAAGCAGACCCAGAGCCAGCACAGCAGAAGCACACATACCGTCGGAAAGTTCGACTGAGAGCCCAACTGCGTACTTGCGGTTGTAGTCGGACTGGACAATGACGTCGTCGGCCAGCAGCACTCCATCCAGGTGGACGGCCAGGCGGGTGTCATTGTCGAGCTTTTGCAATTGGATGACTTTTGCTTTCAGAGCTCGGACTGTTGGTTCGGTGAGGGCCGTAATATCAGCTTTGCCTTCGTATATGTACCATGCCGCAGGCGGAGGCTGCTCGGCGGGCGTCGGTGTCTTGGGCTGAGCCGATGCAGCAGCAGCAGAAGCGGCTGCGGTTGCTTGTGCAGCCTGTGTTGCTTCTTGGGCACCAAGCCGTCGGCGCTTTCCCGCGGGTCCAGCAGCCGAACTGCCACTGGCGGGGAGCTGAGAGGATCCAGCAGACGCACTGCCACCTGCGGTGTCGTGGGCAGAGCTTGCTGCTGGTGCTGTTTGCGGCTGGCCTCTCCGAGGCCGTAGGCCTTCTCTCCGACTGCCGCCAGCTTGTCCTTCGTCCGACATCTGGTTGGCAGTTGACAGTTGAGGCGGAAAGATGCGAAATCCACGCAGATTCATTCGTCGGGACAGAGCGGGATCGTGCTATCCAGCGTCGTGCTCGACAAGCACGGCGACATCGTCGCTCTTCTGTCGGTCGGGCTGTCTCAATGGCGTGCCTGCTGATATCCGCACAGTCGCCTCGCATTCTGCATCCAGCGATCCGTCTTTGATATCAACAACGCTCGAGTCTCGATCACTCTGCGACGAGCTGCTGCTGCTGCTGTTGCTGCTGCTGTCCGAGGATGCCGCTGTCAATGGCGCTGTTGCCGTGTCGGATCGACGCTTGCGACGTAGCTGACGCAGCCGACGACGGTGGCGACGACGGTCTCTGTCTGCCTTGATGTCCAGCCGCAGACGCCGGATCCGGCGATGGCGGACGACCAGGAAGACGGCGGTGGAGATGAGGATGTTGAGCACCACGATGCCAATGGCGACTCCCTGTGAATGCGGCATGCTGCGTGAGTGGATGGAGTCGGCGGCATGCACAAGAGCAGAGCAGCGATGGGCGTGAGAGAGCGGCAATGCACCCACCATCCAGATCCAGAAGAAGCTGTCGCCTTGGCGGTTGATGTCTTGGATGCGAGAGATCTCTGTGCTGTCAGTCTGTGCGATGGGCTGCGATGGTGCTGGCGACGGCTGCTGTGGCTGTTGGACGGACATGGCAGAACTGTGATAAGAAGGTGGTGGTGGTGGTGTGTCGCAGTGCGTGCAGCAGATGGAGCGCAGGCAGCATCCGCTCTTTATGGAGATGCGGCTGCGGCAATGACAGACAGAGCGGTGCACGACGCGGCATTGGCGGGACAGACCCGCGCAGTCGGCACGGCCTTGCAATCTTGACGCGGCTGAACCTTTGATGCTGCTTATCAGTCGCACATGCATCGCAGACACGCTGCCGGATGGCTGCTGAATGGCTGCTGGATGGCGACGCCGTGGCTCACCCGCGGAGATACAGTGCAGATGCAGCACAGATACAGTGCAGATACGTCCGTTCATTCACATGCCAGACAAGCGTCGCCGTGAAGATCGCCGTCACCATTTGGACCACGACCCGTCCTCGGCGGCATCCTGCACAACCAGCGTCATCTGGACTCGCGGCACCCAGTCGCCCCTGCTCGTGTTGAACCGCCGCACAAACCCATCGTCGACCGCCGACGGCACCACGTCCGCATACATGTCCGTGACGATAAAGTCGCGCGTGCCAGTGAGCCGCTCCAGCCGCACAGTCTCGAGCAGCGGCAGCTGGGCAGACAGCTTCTCGATGGTCTCGTTGCGCGACGTCTCGGTGATGTCGGAGAGTGTGAGGTGTCGGAGATTGCGCATGTGCTGGATGCACTGGTGGACGACATGGTCAATGTCCGAGTACGGCGGTGGAGAAACCGGCCGTGATGCTGCTGCTGCCGATAGCAATGCTGCTTCTGCTGGCGATGGCGATGGCGATGCTGACGAGACCGATTGCGACATGGATCGCGAGTGCGAGTGCGAGTGCGAGCGAGAGTGTGATGGCCTTGGCGAGGACGCGGACGATAGCGGCAGGAGCGACAGCTGCGCAAGACGGTCGAATGGTGCATACGACATGGCCAGAGTGTCCAGATGGCAGCACAGATACGTGGTGAACAGATCCCAAGCATCGATGGTCGCGAGCTTGAGCCGCGTGCAGCCTCGCACATCCAGCTGCCGCAGCGTCTTGACCAGCATCGACTTGGCGAGCAGCGGGACCACCTGGTCAGTGAGTGTCTGGCAGCCACGCAGCACGAGCGATCGCAGCGGCGACGAGAAGAGCGGGTTGGAGAACGCCATGGCGAACGTGTCGGTGATGCGGAGGCAGCCAGACAGATCGAGCGTCTCGAGGCACCGCAGTTGGAGCACCTGCAGCAGCGTGGTGTCGTGCGTGGGAGTGCCGCCCAGACGCAGGTCCTTGAGAGCTGGCGTCAGCGACACGAGCGACACGAGGCACGAGTCGACGGCCATGGTGGGCCGATCGCTCATGTCGAGCACGGCCAGGTGGCGGCCGACAAGCCGCAGCAGCGTGTCGACGCCTGCGGGCGAGATGTTTGGCGTGGCGGCGATGGACAGGCGGGACAGACGCGGCGATGGACAGACCGGCAGCAGCGGCTCGCGTGACGGCGTTGGCCAAGGGATCAGCGGCACGGGAAGCAGCACAGCAGCGTTCTTGCGATCGTCGAACGGCGAGTATGGCGGCAGCGTGGGGACATGGCCAGGCGGATCCTGCCAGCGAGCAGGCGGCGGTTGAGGCGATGGCGACGATGGCGACGATGGCGACGATGGCGACGATGGCGACGCAGACAGGCCGAGGCGAGACGCAGCCAGTTGCACGCACGCGTCTGTGAGGAAGCCGACGCCGCGCAGATCCAGGCTGTGCAGGCTGGTGCACGCAGCCAGCACCGTTGCCAGCCACGCCTCGTCGACCTCGGAGTACATGGACTCGCCGACGCCAGACAGGTCGAGCGAGCGCACCAGAGCGGCGGTGTGTGCTGTGCGAGGCGATCCGAAGGTTGCCGTGAGAGCGTTGAGCGAGCGCACAGCGTTGTCTGAGCGGACGCCGAAGCGGGGAGCGGCGAACAAGGCGGGCAGGGCGAGGGCGTGCCACGAGCGGCTGGCCTGCGACAGCAGCGAGAGCGTGCTCTGCGAGGATGCGCAGAAGGCCAGGATGGTGCGTGCGACGGGCTCTGGCACACCGAGGCCGGCCGTGGTGTCGTTCTGCGATGCCATTCGTGCTGCTGCTGGATCTGTTGCTGGATCTGTTGCTGGATTTGTTGCTGGATCTGCTGCTGGTTCTGAGTTGGCTGGAAAGCATGAAACGACGCATCTGCTTGGCTGGCTGGCTGGCTGGTGCTTGGACGCTCGTGACGGTGTTTATTGTGTGCAGCAGCAGCAGCAGCAGCAGCAGCAGCCAGCCCCACTCGCACACACGCTGCAAGACATCGCGCAGACTCACTCGCGGCCGTGGATGCGGATTCTGTACAGACACGTGTCGTGGGACGGGGTCGAAGGTGGCCGCCCACGATAGGGAGACTCGGACTTCGAGAGGATGCGGACAAGGAGCTTGGTTACAGTGGAGTCAGCCTCGAGCTACTCCAGCAGTACGACGACGGATACGATTGACGATGGGTTGGCTTCATTGGGCAATAAACGACACACACACACACCTTGGTTACAGTGGAGTCAGCCTCGAGCTACTCCAGCAGTACGACGACGGATACGATTGACGATGGGTTGGCTGAGGGAAAGCCAACACCACCCCTTCGCGTCTCATCATTCATGCGTCACGGCTGTCTGCCACGCGATCCACATCCTCTCTGCCACGTGCACCACCCCTTAGCTCGGCTCAGAATGCATCGCCCGTGCACATCCGCCACATGATCGGGAACCTCCGACATCCCATCTGCAGCCATGCCTCTGTCGTGGTCCACGACATCCACCCCGGGCCCTCCCCCGGCCGACTTGACGCGCATTTGCTCACCGCCGATGATTGGGACCTTGTGTACCAAACCAGTCGACCTAGCGGTCTTGACGGCGCCATTGCTTGGCGCCCCGCGGGTCCCGGGAGGCGAAATCC
This sequence comes from Entophlyctis helioformis, assembly GCA_025526915.1. Lineage (NCBI taxonomy): Eukaryota > Fungi > Chytridiomycota > Chytridiomycetes > Chytridiales > Chytriomycetaceae > Entophlyctis > Entophlyctis helioformis. The sequence goes on along the minus strand of JAHLKH010000073.1, from coordinate 20,383 downwards.
GGCGCGAGTCCACTCCCTGCTGGTGACCGTTCGTGGCTTGGCTGGCGAGTCGCGGTACGCACCCTTCGACGCGTAACGGGGCCTTGTACCTGCCTCTCCTGTAGTTCAGGCGCGATCGATCATGGCGGTGAATGCCCTTGGGTCGCCTGGGCACGATCTTCGTCGTGTCCTGCCTGTCAATGATACGCTGGGTCCCAGCGACGTGCCAGCCCTTCTTGACGACTGGGTTGGCCCTGGAGACGTCGTGTCGGCCGGCGCGCAATGAGTGTGCCGAGGGCCCGAGCTTGTGCTTGATCTGCTCGGCATGATACTTGCGAGTGTCGGACGCGGGCGACATGGGCCGACCGGGTCGCGGTGTCTGCCTGGCCAGGCCGGGTTGGCTGTCCCACCATCGCCCACAGACTCGTCATCCGTGGCTAGCACGGGCGGAGGGGGTCTGTCGCTGTAGCCGACGACAGCGAGCGGTGGCGGCGGCTGCATGGCGGCCTTGATCGCATTCATGGCCGCCTGTTTCCTCCTCCCCCCGGTGGGTCGGGGAGCGCTTACGTGGCGACGCGAACGGCGGGGCTGCAGGAGGCCTGAGACCGCGTACACAAGGACGACAGGGGGCGGTTGGCGCCAAAGGGCCGTGCAGCTGACAAGGATCAACGCGCGGCATCCGGTTCTCGGCCATGTCCGCATCTCGGGGCGGCCCGTCACGATCGTCGAGCCAGTGCATAGTGCCGCGAGTGCCGACGTCGGCAGGGTGGGCTAGAGCGCGACCTGGCGCCGCATCTGCCGGGGCAACACACTCCACGCAGCCCTGAGGCGACTCCATGGCGTCGGCACTGTCCGTGGGCGGTCGCATCGGGCGGGGCAGATCGGGCGGCGCGTGGAATCCAGACGGGGCAGGCTGCTCCGGAACAACCAGGGCCGTGCATACCGACGGGCCGTTCTCGCGGTTCGTGCCGCCTATCGGGGCCTCATGCATGCCACGGCGGCTCGTATCGCGGAAAGCGTTACCGGCGACCGGCGAGGGCGTCTCGTCAAGAGCTGTAGTGCCAGGCTTCCACTCACGGTTGCCCACAAGGACGCAGGACTCGCCAGGCGTGGAAAGGCATGTCACGAGCAGCCTGGGCGGGTCAGGTGCAAGAGGAGCGGCAGCGGCGTCCTGGCAAAGGCGGTCGTCGGAAGGCGCCGTCTCCATGGCCGAGAGAGACGGCATGGTGCCCGTGCAGGCATCCAGGTCATTGAGCAGCTCGTCAGCCCAGGCACAGTCGGGCGGGTCAGCTGTCAGTGGCGGGGCTGGCGTCACAGCGGACGCGCGCCAGCTGAACGGCGACTTGGTGGCTACACCGTCGTCGGGGTCCGGCGGCGGTTTCTGCTTGGCCGGCGGCTGGTGCTTGGCGGAAGCAGCGGTTGGAGGCGGGGGTAGGACAGATACGAGCGGCGAGTGGTCGTCCTCGGGGACGACATCCGGCGGGGGCTCGCACGGGGCAACAGGCGGCGGAACAGCGGAAACAGACGGACGCGCGGAATCGGGGCAAGAGTCGAACGAGGCACAGCGGACGTGCACTGTGGACTCAGCGGGTTCAGCGGGGCGGCGGACGGGAGGGGCACGGGTACGGAGGGGCGAGAAGGTAGCGGAGAAGAACTCCTTGATCTCCTCCCAGCAGGGATGAGCGGGGTACGGGTCAAGGCCGAGGGCACACAGCTCAGGGTACTCGTCCAGGTCGCGGATGCCCTCGATGGCCGCGAGGGTGGCACGGAACTTGACAGCAGGGAGGACCAAGCCGTCAGGGCCGCGAGTCTCCTTGCCGAGATCGTGGACCGCCAGCTCAGCTCTACGCAGGACGGTCTTGAGGTACTCGTCAGGGTCTTCGCCAGGCTTGTACACCGGGTAGCGCATAGTAGAGAAGGGCAACGGTTTCCGAGAAGTCGGACCAGAAGTCGTGGGACGGGGTCGAAGGTGGCCGCCCACGATAGGGAGACTCGGACTTCGAGAGGATGCGGACAAGGAGCTTGGTTACAGTGGAGTCAGCCTCGAGCTACTCCAGCAGTACGACGACGGATACGATTGACGATGGGTTGGCTTCATTGGGCAATAAACGACACACACACACACCTTGGTTACAGTGGAGTCAGCCTCGAGCTACTCCAGCAGTACGACGACGGATACGATTGACGATGGGTTGGCTGAGGGAAAGCCAACACCACCTCCTCGCGTCTCATCATTCATGCGTCACGGCTGTCTGCCACGCGATCCACATCCTCTCTGCCACGTGCACCACCCCTTAGCTCGGCTCAGAATGCATCGCCCGTGCACATCCGCCACATGATCGGGAACCTCCGACATCCCATCTGCAGCCATGCCTCTGTCGTGGTCCACGACAACACGTCCACGCCGCATTGCCCCAGTTGGACCGCACTCGCACAGCCACCGCGTGCACCTTGGTGCCCATCAGCCGCTGCACAGGGAACACGCGCAGCGACTCGCGTTGCGGATCAAACTCGTACTCGCCGAGCAGCACACCTGCCGGTGCGGTCTGGGCCGGCTGCTTGCCACTCTGCTTGCCGCTCTGCTTGCCAGTGGTCGCTGCCTCGGTGGTTGTCGACGTCTGGCGCACTGCAGGCTCGTCAAGACGCTCAAGAAGCTGCGTCTTGAACCGCGATGCATCCAGCACCGCCCACAGCTCAATGTGCCGCGGTGCACTCTCCTTCTGCCGGCCGATCCACAGCTCTTTGGGCAGATGCTCGACCGTGATGTCCGTCGGAATGATGGATGCAGCCAAGTTGATCCCGAGCATGCCGCGGGATCCTGTGCACAGATGGCCCGTCGCAGTCAGTGGCAAGTGCAGGCAGATCAGTGCAGGTTGCGAGGGATCAGACTGTACCTGCCAGGGCCCAGCAGCTGCCAGGTCGGATATCTGGAGACAGAGCAGCAACAGGCGGCTTGCCCCTGACCTTGGGAACACCCAGCTTCGCTGGCGTGGCAGAGATCGCACAGAGCAGACCGGCGCAGCGCAAAAAAGTAGCACATCGCCAGAGAGAGTGTCAGAGGAAGAGTGGGTTTGCTTGAGTGGCAAAAGCAAAAGAGGATGCCCCCTCGGTGGATTGAACACCGGACATTTAGATCTTCAGTCTAACGCTCTCCCAGCTGAGCTAAGGAGGCTTCCTTGTCGATTTTTGGGCAAGTGACACTATAACTCTTGATTACACTAACTGTTTGTCAATCAGTGATTTGCTTGTGATTGCCACTGAACTGCCAAGACGATGCATGCGGATGCAGGGGGATAAGGGAGGTTCATGCCATTCTAGAGGGTGTGTATCATGCCAAATGGTTGATGGATAGGCCGAGTCGCATGGCGAGACTAGAGTGTGTTATGTCAGGCCAAGCTTGGTAACAGGGGCAACATGGCTATGCACGATGCTCTCCCAGCAAGACACACAACAGCAGTGGCTTGAAGCTTGCTGCTCATCAACCTGTTTGCATGTGCACCAATCTGGCCAAGCTGGACCGGCGATATGCCAATCACTGTTGGCACCAGCCCGCGTCCACCAATGCGTCAATGTCGACATTCCAATCGGCCGGTTGGTTTCTTTATTGCCACAAGTCGTCAATGAAGGCCTACTGCTGCGGTACAGGATCGGCAGACGTCTTTGCAGCCAGCAGGACAGTTTTGGGACATTCAGACTTGTGGCCATGCACCCAATCTGCACGCTGGCAGTCGCGGCCGCAGTATCGCACGCCCCTGCACCACGCACACGCCATGAGTCGCGATGCCTGCGACCCGCAGAACCAGCAGGCTGACGTGTATGCGGCAGCTAGGCGAGGCAATGCAGAAGGTCGCAGCGGAGATGCGGTGGGTGGCGCCGTGCATGATGCGCACAAGCAATAGAGACCGCCGTATCTGTCTCGCAGCTCAGTCAGGCGGTCAGGCTGGCAGTTGCGTGGATGGATGTACGACACTGTGATCTCGCTGTCTGCCGTGATGTCGGTAATGGCCGTGACGTGGATCGTGATGCTACCGCAGCCATCCTGAGTTGCTTCCCACTGGGCGATGGCGGTGGGAGTGCAGGCGTGGTTGATGGCCGTCAGAGGCGGTGGGATCAGACACAGACGCGGAACACGAGCGAGAGGTGCTGCTGAGGTGGATTGCTGTGCTGGGTATGGAAGAGGCGGGACCTCCCAGATGAACGAGCGGGCTTGGCGGTATGGCTCCAGCGTGGCCTGCACGGCAGGCTTGGTCAGGAAGCGCCAGTCGTGAAAGCCAGCCGTCATGGCCAAGAAGCCCGACAGACGCGCATTCAAGTCGGCGGCATGCGTCTCGTCGTCGGCACCGCCTTGCTCGCCGGGCTGTGTTCGACTCGCCTTTGGCTTTGTGGCGGGACCGGCGCTGATGTCTGTGGGCGACGCAGCAGAGATTGCGGTTGCGAAAATGGGCAGCGCAGACGCAGGCGGGAAGCCAGGAATGGGACACGGCGCCAGCGGCGAGCGAGACGCGCGGACGGCAATGTCCAAGCAGGCGCGATCGAACGAGTACGTGGCGTTCGGGTCGGCGAGATTGGACGTGTCGATGGAGCTGTGGAAGTGGATGCGGGCCGAGGCAATGCGGGTGCCAGCAGGAATGGAGTCGGAGGGTGAAGGCGGCGAGAAGACGAGGGCGTGCTGTGCGGCCGCGGTGGCAGCAGCAGTGGCAGCAGCAGTGGCAGCAGCAGTGGTGGCGCTGCCTGCCGACGTGGAGCGTGCCGAGCAGGGCCAGGGCGCCACGCGCAGATGCGGGTGGAGGACGAGCAGGTCGCCGACCGAGCACGCCGAGCTGTGGAAGCGCAGCAGCGGATCTGGCAGTGGAGGGGCCGGGATCGCGTGCGTCGCAGCAGCTTTTACAGCAGCAGCAGCAGCAGCAGTCGCACTCATAGTCGCACTCATAGTCGCAGACGCAGATGCAGATGCAGTGGAAGACGCAGACGCAGACGCAATCATGCTGGGATGGCAGAGGACAGCAAAGCGCAACAGCAGCAAGTGATCGTGGCAGGTTGGAATCACGCTCGCCAACGAACAAGATGGTGCGCTGCGTTGCGTGCGAGGCTGCTCGGCGTGCTGGCTGCTCAGCAGGCGTGCTGGCTGGCGTGACGTGGCGTGGCTTACTGACGCACTCGCCTGCTCTGGCCTGCTCTCCGTGGCCGTGGCTGCACCCGCTTGCTCTCGGCTCTCGCTGCACTCGCCGCACTCGCACACGACGCCCGACGGCCGCATGAACGCCGCCGCTGCCGCCTGCTCGTGGCTGGCTGGCTGGCTGGCTGTGCTCTGCCGTGCTTGGCGGGCTGGCGCCGACAGCCGCTGCGTCTGGACATCAAGGCAAGTGCTTGTTCCATGTCTGCTTCTTCCATGTCTGCTTGTTCCATGTCTGCGTCTTGTTGGGGCCGCCCGTCTGACGCTTGAACCACGACCACCACGACCACGACCACCGCCACCATCGACGCAACGCAACGCAACGCAACGCAACGTTGCCCATCAGCGCAAGCTCGCGAACCGCTCGGACCGGGTCAAGGCCGTCGACTACCACCCCACCGAGCCGTGGCTGCTGGTGGCCCTGTACAACGGCAATGTGCACATCTGGAACCACGAGACGCAGGTGTGTGTGTGCCGTGTCTTTGGTGCCTTGCCCGCCACCGCATTCACACCTAGCCCGTCCTCCAACCACCACAACCTCATCTTTGTTCTTGCCAGGCGCTCGTCAAGTCCTTCGAGGCAACGGATCTGCCCGGTAAGCCGGCCTGGCCAAACGCCTCGGCGTGGCAGGCTGTCCATGCTGTCCCGGCTGCCTTGCTAACAGGTGCCCGTGCCCAGTCCGCGCCGCAAAGTTTGTGGCCCGCAAGTCGTGGATCGTGACCGGCTCCGACGACATGCAGGTCCGCGTCTTCAACTACAACACGCACGAAAAGGTCATCACGTTCGATGCCCACTCGGACTACATCCGCTCCATCGCCGTGCACAACACCCAGCCGTACATCCTGACGGCTTCGGACGACTGCCTCATCAAGCTGTGGGATTGGGACAAGGGCTGGAAGAACGTCATGGTGTGTTTCCCGTGCCCCTCTCTCGCTCTCGCTCTCGCGCCATCTGCCCTGCCCTGCCCTGCGTTGCGTTGCGTTGCGTTGCACCTCTGACCCGGTGTGGCCTGCTGCCGACCCGCCCCTGCCGCCATCCAGACGTTCGAGGGCCACACCTACTTTGTCATGCACGTGGCGTTCAACCCCAAGGACGGCAACACCTTTGCCAGTGCTTCCATGGATCGCACCATCAAGGTCTGGTCGCTTGGCTCGCGTGTCGCAAACTACACGCTCGAGGGCCATCAGAAGGGCGTCAACTGCGTCGACTACTACACCGGCGGCGACAAGCCGTACCTGCTGTCCGGTGGCGATGACAAGTAAGCGAGCCACTCGCTTGCTATGCCACCAGCGCCAGACATTTAATCCAACCCCGCTCGGTGCAGGCTTATCAAGGTCTGGGACTACCAGAACAAGGCGTGTGTGCAGACTCTCGAGGGCCACACGCACCACGTCACGGTGGTCTGCTTCCACCCAGAGCTGCCCATCATTGTCAGTGGTAGTGAGGACGGTACGTTGATGTGCCATGTCTTTCAAATATTGCGTCCGTGACCTGCGTTGATCGGCTGGCATGCAGGCTTACCGCCCCATCATGGACAGGAACCATTCGCATCTGGCACGCCAACACGTATCGCCCCGAGAACACCCTCAACTATGGCATGGAGCGTGTGTGGGCGCTTGCCTTCATCAAGGGCAGCAACGACCTTGCATTCGGCTACGACGAGGGCACGATCTGCATCAAGCTCGGCCGCGACGAGCCTGCCATCAGTATGGACAACTCGGGCAAGGTCATCTGGGCCCGCCATTCTGAAATCCAGACGTCCAACGTCAAGGCAAGCGGCGACGATGCCGCTGTGCAGGACGGCGAGCGTGTCATGCTGCCCACCAAGGACCTCGGCAGCTGCGAGATTTACCCACAGACGCTGCAGCACAGTCCCAATGGCCGGTATGTCCTGCTTTGCTTGGCATCCTTACCCATCCCATCCCATCCCATTCCACTCCGCTCCGCTCCGTGGCCACCAGACTGACCTGCGCAACGACAATGCAACAGCTTTGTTGTTGTGTGCGGCGATGGCGAGTACATCATCTACACGGCTCTGGCATGGCGCAACAAGAGCTTCGGCCAGGCCCTAGAGTTTGTCTGGGCCATGGACTCGAACGAATACGCCATCCGCGAGTCGGCATCGCGCATCCGCCTCTTCAAGGCCTTCAAGGAGAAGAGCAACGTGAACATCCGTCTGAGCTACAGCGCCGAGGGTATCTTTGGCGGTGCTCTTCTGGGCATTCGCTCTAGCACGTTCCTGATCTTCTACGACTGGGAAACGGGCATGCCTGTGCGCCGCGTCGATGTCGTCACGCGCAGCATCTTCTGGTCCGAGTCGGACTTGGTCGCCATTGCCAGCGACGACAGCTTCTACGTGCTGCGCTTCAACCGCGCTGCCTGGCAGGCGTACGTGGAGAGCGGCGCCACGCCCACCGAGGAGGGCTTCGAGGCTGCGTTTGAGTTTGTCACGGAGATTGCCGAGAGCGTCAAGACCGGATACTGGGTCGGCGACTGCTTCATCTACACCAACGCGGCCAACCGTCTCAACTACCTCGTCGGCGGCCAGGTGTCCACGGTGTCGCACTTTGACACCACCATGTACCTCCTGGGCTACCTTGCCAAGGACAACCGCATCTACATCTGCGACAAGAACCTGGCCGTCACGAGCTACGCCCTGCCGCTGTCGCTCATCGAGTACCAGACGGCCATTCTCCGCGGCGACATGGAGACGGCCATGCGCATCTTGCCGACTGTCCCGGCCGAGCAGCGCAACAAGGTCGCTCGCTTCCTCGAGGGCCGCGGTCTCAAGGAAGAAGCGCTCGCCGTGTCCACCGACCTCGAGCACCGCTTCGAGCTCGCCGTGCAGCTGAGCCGTCTCGATCTTGCATACGAGATCGCCAAGACGTCCAACCACGAGCACAAGTGGAAGACCATTGGCGATGTTGCTCTCACGTCGTGGCAGTACGGCCTCGCCGAAGAGTGTCTCCGCCGTGCACGCGATCTCGAGGGTCTGTTGCTCATCTACCAGACTTCTGGCAACGCCGCCGGCCTGGAAGAGCTCAGCAAGATGGCCGCCGAGGCGGGATCCAACAACATTGCGTTTGTGTGCCACTTCCTCCTTGGCCGCACCGAGCAGTGCGTCGAGCTGCTCATCCAGACGGCGCGCATCCCTGAAGCGGCACTCTTTGCGCGCACGTACGTGCCCAGCCAGATCCCGCGCGTGCTGGCAGCATGGAAGGCGTCTCTAGAGAAGCTGGGCAAGAAGAAGGCGGCCGAAGCGTTGGCCGATCCGTCCAAGTACGCCAACCTGTTCCCGGACATGGAGTATGGCCTCTTTGCCGAGGCTGGGTTCAAGCGTCGCCTTGTTGAGCGCGGCCTCCCTCCTGCGGCCAACTACACGGATCTCAAGGACTCGCTCGACTGGGACATTGTTGGCCGTGAGTAGGCATGCCACTGACTTGGGGGTTTGTGTTCATTAGCCGATTGCTGCAGCTGCCCGCTGACACTCTGGCACATCCTGCAGAGATCAAGGAGCGCTTCCCCAACGGCATTCCGGCCGATGCCCTCCACCAGCAGCAGACGTCGCCCATGTCTTCTGCGCCGCCGTCGGCCGCCAATGGCCACAGCGCACGGCAGCACGCGACGCCGTCCGCCAGCGACAGCGCGTCCATCTCGCCCGCCTCGGCTGCACCGTTGTCTGCACGCGCACGCTCACCGTCGCCTACACCGTCGCCTGCACACCACATGCCCCCACAGCCGCCTCTCGCACAGCAGCAGCAGCAGCAGCAGCAGCAGCAGGCAGCGGCACAGCAAAAGGCCGTCAAGTTCCCCGCCAACGGATCTGCCCCTGCCTCGGCCACCTCGTCGGCCTCGGCGCACACGCCGCTCGACCTCCTCCCCACGTCGACGGCACCCTCTTCGGTCATCTCGGCCTCCTCCGCAGCCGCAGCCAGCATCCCCATTACCCAGCTCGCACCCCCTGCGCCGATCGACAAGAATGTGTCGCAGTCGCTCCTCGACGACGACCGCCCAGACCTCATCTCGGACAACATGTCCCACCTCTCCCTCGAGGTGAACACGACGGGCACGGGCTCCCTCCGCGGCGACATTGATTTCGACGACCTCGCCTCGTTTGGCGGTGACGGCATGTCCGGCGGCGCGTCCGTCGCTGGCGGTGGCGACGGGCCGCTCGACGACGATGAGATTGACAAGCTCCTCTCGTAATGCGTGCGTTGATGCTCTCGTGCTCTCGTGCGTTGGTTCTCTCGTGCGTTGGTGCTCTTGGATACGGCCGTGCATCTGGTGGGCAGTTTTACTGGATGGGAATAAATACCATCGCGTACCAGACACTGCACGACTATTCCCTCTCCACCTGCAGTCGATGGACGTTGAAGGGAGGAGGAAGAGGATGTGATGCTATTTATTGGCGCTGCGAGGACCCCATTTCCAGATCGAGGGCCTGGATCGTGCGGGACACGGTGCCGGCCTCGTCCGTCGGCGAGCCCTGCGACTCTTGCTGCACGGACACTTGCTGTGGCGGGGATGCGCGGTCTCTGCTACTGCCTGCGCTGCCTTTTGCACTTCCGCTGCCACTGCCACCACTGCCACCGTTGCCACCGTTGCCACCGTTGCCATTGCCGCCGATGCTGCCTGTTGATCCCATACTCGTGGTGCTTGAGCGGTCTGCACCGTCTTTGCGGATCTCGCCGACCGGTGGATGCGTGTGCGTGTGATGGTGGGGCGGGACCGACGCGGTGGACTCGTCTTGGGGTTTGGTCGCGAGCGGCGAGTGCATGGCGAGGACGACGGACGGCGGCGACAGCGTGTACGAGCCCATGCCCGAGACGGACGAGCTGGGCGAATGGTTCACGCGATCCAGAAGCGACGAGACGTGTGCGGGGATGGCTGATATGGGCTGTCCATGGTGCTGTTGCTGCTGCTGCTGTGGCTGTTGTTGCTGCTGTTGTTGCTGTTGCTGTGGTTGTAAGGGTGGACGCGCGTCAGTGGGATCGGCCGGCGGCGATGTGCCAAAGAGTGCGGATGGTGTTGCAGACGTGTGCCGCTGAGGGGTCGGCTGGGCAAACAATGCCGACGCCGTGTAGACATATGACGATGAAGACAATGACGATGACGCCGACGACGCATCAGCCGAGATGGTGCTGGCCAATGAAGGCATGAGGGCGTATGTGGTGGGATACGACGCGATCGGTGGGTTGGACGGCGAAGGAAATGCCGCGGACGACGTCTGGGTCTGCGATGGTGGCAGGGATGCGGCTGCTGATGCGGCGGTGCCTGCGGGACTCTGCTGCGGCTGCTGAGACTGGCTGGTCGGTGCCTGCGCGGCCAAGGATGGCGCGGCGAGCTGCTGCCAGCGGACTTTGAGCGACGGGTGCTTTTTGAACGGCACCGTGCCGCCCCATAGCCACTTGGGCAGCTTGAGAGCAGGCGTGGTGGCTGATGCTGTTGCCGGCTGGCCTGGTGTGGCCGACGCGCTGACAGATGCTTGCACCAACCCGGCCGCCAATGCCGACGCGCCAGATCCAGATCCAGATCCAGGTCCAGATCCACTGCCCGAGACCGAAGCAGTCGCAGCCAGCACCACAGCAGCAGAAGAAGAAGCCGATGCAGAGGCAGTCGCAGAGGCAGAGGCGGTCGCCGACCCGGCACCAATCTCAAAGTCGCCGGTAAACTTTTCGACAAACTCGGCCTCTTCGTTGGACACAATGTCATCCTTTGAGAAGCGGGCACACTCGGCCAGGTACGAGGCAGCGGACCAGCACTGCAGCTTGCGCAGACAGCACACGACGACAGACGTCACGAGGGAGCCGTCGAGGCAGTGCATGTACAGCGGCGCGGTGTTGGCGACGTCGAGCAGCACCTGCAGGATCTGGACGACGCGCGGGAACGACAGCGGGATGACGGCCTCTTTGGGCTTGTCGACGCGGATGTGGATGAGGGTGATGGCGTGTGCGGCGGCAAAGGCCAGAAGCGCCGGGTCTGACGGCGGGTCCGGGGTGAGCGAGAGGATGGTGCGCAGACGCAGGCGGGCGAGGAAGCGCAGGTTGCGGTCTTTGGGGAAGCCGCCGCGGTAGAGGTCGTCTTCGACGGCGGCGAAGCGGTACGGCGGGTACAGGGGCGGCAGCTGGGCCGGGCGGGTCATTGGTCGCTGCTGTTGCTGTTGTTGCTGGATCTGTAGGTGGATCTGCTGCTGTTGTTGTGGTTGTTGCTGTCGTGGTTGTTGCTGTAGGTGGATCTGCTGCTGTTGTTGTTGTTGTTGTTGTGGTTGTTGTTGTTGCTGTTGTTGTTGAAGGTCCTTTGCCAAGATCTGCCAGAACAGCGCAACAAAGGCGGGATGGATTCTTTCTTGCCCGGCTCGGCGTCGCTGGTGGACTGCGTCGACAGTGAGTGCGGCGGCCGTCGTAGTCGTGGTGGTGGTGGTGGTGGTGGCTGGCAGCACAACTGACGCACAACTGACGCACACACGCACGCACGGACAGAGCGGCTGCTGGTGACGCTGCGCGACGGCAGGCACCTGTTTGGCTGGCTGCGCACATACGACCAGTTTGGTGCGTGTCTGGCTGGCGTCGGGCATTAGGCCGGCACCGTGCTGGTGCAAGCATCGGGCTGGCATCGGCCTGCGACTGACGCTTGCACGCACCCGATATCCGACCGACCACTGTGCGTCCGTCCAACCGTCAACGTCCAACCGTCACCGTCTGTCCAACATGGCAGCCAACCTGGTGCTGCACGACACGGTCGAGCGCACGTTTGTCAATGGCACCTACGGCGACGTCTTCCGCGGCATCTTTCTTGTGCGCGGCGAGAATGTGGTGCTGCTGGGCGAGATTGTGCGTTGGTGTCTGGCTGGCTGTCTGGCTGTCTGGCTGTCTGTCGATCAGGACGGCTGGCTGTGGCACACCCGCTCACACGCACTCACGCCATGCGTCACGTCACGACAGGACGACGACAAGGAGAGCACGCTCATGCAGAGCCTGACCGAGGTGCCGCCCGCAGACGCGCTGCGCGACGTCAAGGCGCAGCAGGACGCCGCCAAGAAGCTGCGCGACCAGCGCAACAAGACCCTGGCCTCGATCGGCTTTTCTGTGGATATGAATGAAGACGACAACTACTGAGCGCGGACTCTGGTGTATCTGTGTGTGTGTATCAGGTCTGCCTATCAGTCTGTCAGTCCAACCTTTCCCCAATCCAACCAACCAATCGCTCTGATGGTGCTTGAAAACGACTCGGCGTGCTGCGAGCATGCGCACGGCAGCCTGGGCTTCGCGGCCTCGAGTGCGCTGGCGGCCGCTGCCGGCACCGCCGACTTTGTGCCTGCAAACACGACCGCCAAGTACGGCCCCGACCTGGTCATTGAGCCTGTGCATCTTGGTGCGTCTGTCCTTATGCCTGCCTGCCTGTGCGTCTGTCCTTATGCCTGCCTGCCTGTGCCTTGCCATTGCCACGGCCGTGGCGTGAATGCGGCCGTGGCCCTCCGATGCCCGGCTGACGCTCCACGCCCGCTCGAATGCCCAGACATCGCCCTCGACTTTGCCCTGCACGACTCGGCCGTGCACGCCACCGTCGTGCAGACCTTCTCCAACCCGCACGTCGCAAACGACCTCCCCGGCGACCTCTCGCTCCTCCGCTCCATCCAGCTCAACGCCGTCGCTTCCTCAACCTGCACGTCGCCGCCGTGCCCTCGTCGGACCCCAACGCCGCCCCGCTTGCGCTCGACTGGCGCTACGATGGCCAGACCATCTCGCTGGTGTGGGCCGCGCCGTTCAAGCCCATGGAGCAGCGCAAAGTGTCGTTTGCCTACACCGTCAGCCGCCCGGTGCGTTGCTTGTCCTGCTGTCTTGCTGTCTGTCGTGCTGTCTGGCTGGCTGCTTCGTGCATTCGTCGCGCTGGGCGGCCTTGTGATCTGGCCGTGTGACCGGCCGCTGCTGGCTGACCATGTCGTGTGCACCTCGCTTGCTTGCGTGCTTGCGTGCTCTGCTGCTTGCTCGCTCGCCCGATCGCCCGATCGCTCCCCGATGCCAGACGGCCGGCCTGTACTTTGACGTGCCCGACGCTGCCTACCCGTCGTTCCCCGACAAGGTCATGCACGCCATCACCGACCACGAGCCCGAGCGCGCGCGCTACTGGCTGCCCGTGCTCGACCTGCCCGCCGTGCGCACCTCGCTTGCCTTTGCCATCACTGCCCCCGCCGCGTACATGGCCATTGCAAACGGCGCTCTCGTGAGCGAGACCCTCAACGCCAACGGCACCAAAACTACAAAGTACAGGCTCGACCACCTGTGCCCGTCGTACCTCATCTGCGTGGCTGTCGGCGACTTTGTCACGATCGACGACGAGGCTGTTCGCGACATTCCGATCAAGTACATTGCCCCAAAGGGATACAATGCCGATGACCTCAAGAGCACGTTTGGCAGAACGCCTGCCATGATTCGCTGGCTCGAGAAGAAGCTCGACTATCCCTTCCCTTGGCCCAAGTACTTCCAGGCAAGCCTGCTGTTCTGGCATCCATGCCAGTCTGCCTGCCGCCAGACCATGCAGACACACACTGGTCTGACACGTGTCGTATGCCTTGCCCTTGATGCAGATCTGCTCAAAGTTTATTGGTGGCGCCATGGAGAACATCTCGCTGGTTACGTGGCGCGATCGCTACATCCTCGACCCCAAGCTTGCCCAGGAGATGGGCATCCATGTGGACGGCACCAACATCCACGAGATGGTACGCCTGCCCTGGCTTGCTGCGGGTGTGTTCTGAATGCAAGACACTCACAATGGTCACAGGCCCACACGTACTTTGGCGATCTGCTTGTCATCCGCCACTTTGAGCACGTCTGGCTCAAGGAGAGCTGGGCCACCTACACTGGTACGGCCGCTTTTCCTTGTGTCACATGCGCCTTCATCCCGGCTGACCATGCCATTGACTCGTTGCAGAGTCGCTCTGGCTGAGGACAATGTCTCGCAGGACGAGTTCCGCTACGAGATGTGGTGGAACGCCGACCGCTACATTGGCGAGACGGCCTCGTACATGCGTCCCATTGTCACGCGCCAGTACGACTCGTCCTGGAGAATGTTTGACTGGCACACGTACCCCGGCGGTGCCTGCCGCATTCACATGATCCGCCGCCATGTCGGCGACCAGGCCTTCTTCCGCGGTGTCCAGCGTGAGTTTGGCGTGCTCCTGCATACCATGAATGCGTGCAGTGGCTTGATTCGTGGCTGACCTGGACAACGTGCGCAGGTTACGTCAAGACGTTTGCTGGCAAGACGGTCGAGACGGAAGACTTCCGCAAGTGCATCGAGGCCGAGAGCGGCATCAACCTCGTGCCCTTCTTTGACCAGTGGCTCTACTCCAAGGGCTTCCCCAAGCTCAAGGGCACGTTCGAGTACAAGCCATCGCAGCCCTATGTCGTCGTCACGCTCGAGCAGACCCAGATCGATGCCAAGGCTGCCGTTCCCTTCTTCACCATTACCATCGACGTCGAGGTCGTTGACGCGGACGGCAAGACCTTCGCTGGCCAGGTGGTGTTCTCCAACCCGACGCAGACCAAGGCATTTGCCATGATCCCGATTGGATCTGCCAAGCCCAAGGTGCTCCGCTTCGATCCCACCGGCCGCATCCTGTTCTCCATCGACTGCAACCCTGGTGAAGACATCTTGGCTGGCACAGCGCGGATGCCGCTGATGTCGCCAACCGCATCTGGGCCTACCGTGAGCTGGTCAAGATTGGCTCGCTGTCATCTCTCCGCAAGGTGCGCGAGGCTGTGGCCAAGGAGCCGTTCTACGGCGTGCGCATCCAGGTCGTCGCTGCCCTTGCGAGAGCCAAGACCGCGCCGGGCTACGAGCTGCTGGCTGAGATTCTCACCAACGAGAAGGACCCCAAAGCCCTCATGTTCATGACGCGTCCAGTGCTCTGGCCGTGATGCCAAGCTGCGCGCTGCTCTTCGCCAGTTTGTCGAGCGTGCCGATGCCCCCACCAGGTATCCTCGCCCTCTGTCCCTCACCACTCTGCGATGGCGTCCGCGAGGGCTCACACCATATGTTTCTTGATGAACAGCGCACGGGCCGATGCACTTGACAACCTTGGTGCACAGCGCAACCATGACGACGTGGCCTACCTCCTTGCCGTCGCCCAGGACGCCAAGCAGATTGGTATCCACGCCATGACCCGCTCCGGCGCACTCCGCGGCCTCGGCGCGTCCCGCGACCCTGCTGCCTACGCCTATCTCCTTACACGCACGGCAGCTGGCGTCGAGCCCCAATACGCCCGTCCAGTCGTCTTTACCGCCATTGCTGCCAGCGCGCCGTGGCAGACCCCCCAGTCCCTGCGCTCTGCCATTGAGCTCTTTGAAGACGGCCTGCGTGACTCGGACCTTGCTGTCCAGTTTGCGTGTGCCCGCTCGCTCGTGGCGCTCGAGTCCAAGGCATCCGCAGGCGCTCTGACCAGCCTGGCCAACATTCTTGACGAGCGCGACGCGACGTCTGTCCGTCGTCTGGTGCGCCGGCTGCGCGAGGCGGGCGGCGTTGGACCTGGCATTGGCGGCGAGAAGGCCAAGGAGGTGTATGCGCTCGTGGAGACGCTTGAAGCAAAACTCAAGAAACTCGAAGAGGCGGAGCGTGTGCGTGAGGCACGGGAAGAGGCCGTCAAGGAAGCAGTGGCTGCGGCTGCGGCTGACAAGGCCAAGGCTGCCGCTGCTGCCACGGAAGCCAAGCTTTAGTTGTTGGCAGGCTGTCCTGCAATGAAAACCGTTCCATGTCGGACAAGTGGCAGTTTCATACCACAAAGTGTCTTGTGCCACTTGGATGTGATATGACCTGATGCTGTGCACAACCGTGTGGTATGACAATCCGTCATATGACCATCCCCAAGTGTATAAAGGCCGCCGCAGCTGCCCATCTTCCATCCTATCATCAAGCATCCATCCAAGCAGCTCAATCATGACCATCAAAGTGTTCAACGTCCTCCTTGTCGGCGAAACTGGTGCTGGCAAGACCACCCTCATCAAAGCATTGCACAACTTTGCCGGCGTCGAAGTCCCAACATCGTTCTGGATCGGCGATGGCAACTCATCGACCACCCAGACGTGCACCAGGTACTCGATCCTCATCCACCCAAAGACTGCTCTCCTCGGCAAGGTCGGCAAACGGCTGGACGTTGACTCACTGCTTGCCAAGCTCCTGAAGGACGCCGAGAGAAAGACCGAAGCCTTCAACTTGAAGGTTAACAAGCATGTCAAGAAGGACATTGAAGATCTCCCCTTCAACCTCTTTGGCACGTTTCGCAAGGAGCCGTTCACCCTCAACATGCAAGTGACATCCTGCCATGCCGTGATAGCACACTGTGGGGCATCTTGCTGACATTCCCATGCTACCATGCAATCCCACATCCATGCAACCATGCACAGCATCGACACGCCTGGCTGCAATGACAGCGAAGGAAAGGACAAGCCCGTCATTGACGCCAAGCATCTCGCCGGCATTGCGCGCGCTCTGAACAACGCTGTCACCATCCATGCGGTCGTGTTCGTCATGAAGTCGACAGGCGTGCTGACCGCTGGCATGCAGGCTTCGATCGGCGGCTTCCTCGACAACTTTGCTGGCATCACTGACAATGTCATTGTCATGCACACATGCTTTGATGCTGCCAAGCACATCAAGGCGTGCTATAAAGCAAAGCGCCCCGTCTCGTTCAGGGCCAGCGAAGCACTTTCGGGTCGCATTGCTGCTGTCAACAGAGAGCTGCTGCAGCGTGGCAACCGCAAGATCAACGCGACGCATATCGGCATCGACAGTACCAAGGTGCGCATCCCAGTGGACATCGACAGTCCTCTTGTCCACGCCGTGGCATTTGATGCCGTCAACTCGCTGCTCGAGCAGATCACTGCGTTTGGCGACTACGGCAGGACTGTCAACCTGACCACCATCATCAAGCCAAAGGTCGTGACGGATGTGGACGAGACTGTCAAGGCCAAGCTCGAGTCAAAGGTCGCCTCGCTCGATCTTCACGTTGGCGCGGCTGCTTCAGAGTTCAACATCGACAAAGGCGAACTTCAGGAGACCATTGATCGCATCGCAGACCTCAACAACAAGATCAAGAATGGCATGGCCGAGCTTGCTCGTCTCGACACGAACGAGCTGATCGAGGTTGGCGAGATTCGCTGGGATGAAGGTTGGACACAAGCACCCGCCGCCAGCACCAAGACCATCCACTCGGACCACCAGATTGACGAGATCAGGAAGGACATTTACGAGCACAACTGGACCGAAGGTGAATGCCGCACAAAGTACTCGTACAGCTTGAAAGTGGGAGCATACTTTCTCCTAGGCTTCCATTCGTCTGCCAAGGCGTACTCGTACTCCAAGACAGTCCACAAGGACGAGATCGCGGCTCTCAAGACAAACATTGACAGCTGGAACCGCGAGCTCGTGCTTGCCAACATGCTCAAGGAGAGTCTCATCAGGGGCAACGCAACTGGCATCCCGACCGTTGATCGTCTCGCAAAGGAGAACGAGGCCATCCTGCACGCCAAGAAGCTCATCTCCGACACCAAGATCCATCTCGACATCCTCGAGCGCGTCATTGGCAAGTACGAGGAGATTGCCAAGGACCGCTCCCTGCCGAAGCCCGTGGAGGATCTCGTCGACATCTACCTGGCCTGCGACCAGGGCTTCTTTGTGATCAAGCATGCCGACGAGCACGTCCATGATGACATGGGCCAGTCCGACTACAACAACGGCGTGTCCATCACAGCGTTCCGCGACAAGAGCAAAGCCGAGGCGTACTACAAGGAGCTTCCTGACTCGTGCCCCAGGATCCTGACTGACCGCCGCACCATCCTGCAGTCTCATCTCCCTGACGACGGCGGCGCGACTTCCAAGCGCAGCGAGGCTGTGAGACTCCGTGCTGCGGCTGTTTCTGCCAAGTGAGAAGGCTTGTGGTTGCCATCTGTCCTTTGAGTGCACGGGATTGAATAAACCGATCGTGTCTCTGTGAGCTTTGTCAAATGCCCTTGATTCTGGTGGCGGCATGGGCGGACAAGTGCGGCAATCACGTCTTCATTCCAGCGGCGACTCTTGGCGATCCATTCATCGCTTGCCGACGCTTGCAGTTTCGTGATGGTCGACACGAGTCGGTTGACGGTGGTAGTCTTGATACTATATCCTTGTTTTGCTTCGGCAAGCAGCGCCTGTGCCTGGTCCAGTGTGAGGCTGCGAAGCAGGATATCGGCGAGTTCGGTAGTTCCAGCCACTCGACGCGATATTCCAAAAAGAGTGATCCCAGTCACGTGATCTTGGCAGCGAAAGACAACTCACTTCAACGCGCCATCACAACAGACGGGGTTTACCGCAAAGTGAGCGATCCCCCCTCTGATACATTCAAGATGGTCGCCTTCTCGCTCCTCTCTGTTGCCGTTCTCGCTGCGGGCGCCTCTGCTCAGTTCTCGGGCAAGCCCATCAAGGACGACCGTGCCTCGCACGTCTTCCTGCCGCTCACTCCTGAGCAGAAGGAAACCACGGCCACGCAGGTCGAGCGTCTCCTGTCGGTACGTCCAACGTCGCCGTCACCCCCATGTGTTTGTCCTGCGCCTTACGCCGCTGCCCACCTGCCCACCTGCCTGCCTGCCCACCTGTCGCGGTGCACACACCAGACGTGGGTCAACTTCGAGTCCAAGCAGACCTACTACCCCGCCGGCTCGCCCGTCGACCCCTTCCCCAAGCTCGCCGCTGTCCGTGCCAAGCTTGCCAACGTCACCGAGGCCGAGCTCCACTTGACCTACGCCAACGCCTTTGCCAACCTCCGTGATGGCCAGTAAGTCGCTGCTTCGCCATCCGCTGTGTCGTTGGTATGCACCGCCATTTGCCCGTGCCGCGTGTGCCGCGTGGCCGTTTGTGCCGCGTGGACTCTTCTGCTCCTCACGCAAATTCTCCGTATCTGACCACCGTTCCGCCGCGCTCCTTGCGCCTCCAGCACCAACTACGTCAACTCGGGCCCCTACCGCTGCTTCACTGCTGCCACCGGTGTCGTGTTCACCTTTGCCGAGGTCGACGGCAAGCGCACCCCTATCGTCAGCCGCTTCACTTCCCGCAAGCCCGTCCTCGACATCAACAAGGACGGTCTGTCCAAGATCTCGGTCGGCGACGAGCTCGTGTCGTTCAACGGCCAGTCGTTTGAGGACTACTACCGCGACAACCAGTGGCTCACTGGCGGTGCTGGTGAGGCTGGCGGTCGCCGCAGCGCTCTCTACTCGATGACCGGTATCTCTGGCGCGTACAACGAGCTGCCCAGCCGCGACGAGAACACGTTCGTGCTCAAGTCCGCCACCACCGGCCAGCAGTACACCGTCACCATGCCCTTTGTGTCGCTCCGCAACGACGACTGCTGGGCCAAGACCTCTGCGCTCATGCCGTCTGGCCCCAAGCTCGCTCCCGCTCAGGTTGAGTCTGGCCGCGCTGTCGAGACTGGCGCCACCGTCTCTGCATCTGCCAAGCCCAAGATCAACTACCTCAAGACCCCGATGGCCGTGCACAGCAACCCGCTCAAGGCTCTCCTCGAGAAGCCCAAGGGCGGCAAGATCGGCCCCGTCACCACCACCGAGACGGACATCTCTGGCCTCTCCTGGGGCATCTACGACCCCCAGGGCAAGAACCTCGGCATCATCCGCATGGACGACTTTGAGCCCAAGGACCCCAGCGGTGCCCTCAACGACCAGCTCGCGCTCACGATCATGCACGGTCTCCTCTCCAAGGAGCTCAAGGACACCAACGCCGTCCTCTTTGACATGCGCGGCAACGGCGGCGGTCTCATCTCGTACGCCGACGGCATCCCGCAGCTCTTCCAGGCCGACCACGACCCCATGGGTGCTCGCTACCTGTACAAGGAGATCATGAAGCGTATTTTCGTCGACCCATACGGTCCGAACGACTCGTTCCGCCAGGCGTATGAAAAGACCAAGCCCGGCTCCAAGTACACCGAGCTCGGCTACTATAGCACGATGGCCGAGGCCAACCAGATCGGCCACGCGTACGTCAGACCCATCGGTCTCCTCACGGACGGTGACTGTTTCTCTGCTTGTGAGCTCCTGTCGGCCAACATCCAGAACACCGACATTGGCATCATCTTTGGCGAGGACTCTTCCACCGGCGGTGGTGGTGCCAACGTGTACGAGCACAAGGACTTGGTCTCGATCTCCAACTTCGTCAATAACGACGACTTTGTGCCCCTCCCCTACACCGACG